>VRLP01001936.1:0-105894 GCA_009660295.1 Lophius piscatorius | reverse complement strand
GGAGGCGGTATGAGTGGGTAGAACGGAGGGATCGTGTTGAGGTCAGTGGGGTGAGTAGTTCTTTTAGGTAGGGGGATGCGTTACCATGGATGCACTGGTGAGTTCAAGTAAGTCTTCATTCTTGAACTCATTTCACTTATGCGTCACCTGTTAATGTTTGTGTTTCGTAGTTACGAACCCAGTGGGAACTGGCTCATTGCTGCTTCTTGCGACAAACGTGATTAAAAGTTTTTTGAAGAAGCAATTTCCAGATATTTTCATGGCAATATCAAATTGATATTAGAGAGGGAGCGTCTTCCTTTTTGGTGTTATAAAAGTGGCCAACCTAAACGAGCATCATATTATTTTAGTTAGTTGTCGTTGTGATAACCTCCCTCTTGAAGATACTACTACGATACTACTACGTCTCAAGGAAATTGAATCTTTAAACAATAAAGTGTTAATAGTGCTGAAGATGAATGTCATTTCTCATAATCTGTCCATTTTACTCTTTGCTCAAAAAAAAAAAAAAGGTTCAAGAGTCAGCAATAAGGCACATAAGTTGTAAAACAGAAATGAAAAACAAATGCTTAAAAACAAAAGCAGCTCTTTCCAGCTGTGCAGGAACGTTTGGCTCCTGCAGGGCGAGCCTCGTCTCTGATTCTAATAAAGCAGGGCTGTGAAAGCGGGAGGCAGCTTTTGCTTAATAGTTTTATGAATGCATTAAAAGCAATGTCAGTCCCTCCACACTGACAGGGTAGACACATTATTTTGACAGAATAAGCAATGGTGGAGCGAAAACCCAGTAATCCAGTACAGACTGGAGGACTGCTTCTACAATTTATGTTCTTTTTTTAATGAAAGTAATTCTACTCATTCTTACTCAAATTTAAAAGGGGACTTTAATTTCTGCAGGATTTTCCAACTGTCCTTTTACCTTTGGTATTTAAGGCTGGCGAGATTACCACACACTCAAACATGTGACCTGCCCACATTTCTTTCAGACCCACCCCGACGCTGGCTGGCAGTGAAGGTTTTAAACTGGACTCAAACATTCACCAGATGTGCTCAGAGGATTTTAAGCCCCAAGTATTTCATTTCCAGCTCCTGTCAGGAAAACCTGCAAAATGTGATGGATCATGCTGGACGAGGGGGTAGGGTGGTGATGTGAAAGGGCTGTGCAGACACACACACACACAACTACACACTCCATGCAGTGAACTTGCGGTTGCTTTATTGAAATAATAAAGCTGGATTCATTCGGTGTCTCTGCCAGCCCAAACAGTGCTGGTATCAAGCACATACAGTTCTCAGTTACAGTAGGTGTGTGGTGAAACTGGCTGGTTAGGACCCATCACGCCCCCACCGTGTGGTCAATAAAAGGAATATACCCTCTGTTTCCTGCATGCCCCTCCACCCCCTCATGTTTCTTTTTTCTGTCTCCTCTCTGTCCTCTCTTGTGTGGTCTCTCCTCCTTCTCTCAATGCTTCAATCCCCTCCAGTGGCATAAAGGTGATAAACTTTAATTGTGCCATTAGGACGATCTTTCATCCCATTAGGACTCAGCGGGCTGGTACCGTGGCATGTGTTAACTTTTACAGGCCTGTGAATTGATCTACTGAGGCTATAATACGCTCAACACCAAGAGGCGATTGAGGGTTTCCAGAAGTAAGAAAAGCCCCTTTTTCCATCTCGCCTTATCTACAGGGTCGGGTTGTGATTATGTTTTTACCCAATAAATCCACCTAACAGGATATGACTGCTAGATAGCCTCATTTATGGATGGAAGAACCTTTGGAACCACTTGATTTCTGTGCATGTGATAGCATTCAGTGGTTCTGAAGGCAGACTGACCCGGCTAGCCAGGCCCTTCGCCTCACAGGAAAACCTTTGAGAATCTGCCAGCAGCAGCAACAAGGGAAGCTCAAGGCCATCTCTTGCTCTCCCTTTCCTTATTTTGATCTCTGTATGATTCTCTCTTCCCCTTTTCTTGATGTCCTCTAAATGTTTGCTTAAAAGTCAAGTCGTGGTGACTTGTTGCGCTGCATTCGGTACACGTCTCTGGAAGCAAGGCCCGGCGCACATGCAACATGACCACATAAACACACTTGCAAGACTCCATCTTGGCAGTGACACAGTGACAACATGAAAGAGGCAAAAACAGAAACTCTTCCAGATGTCCACGTTCTCCTCTGTATTTTCACTTCATCCTCTTCAACCTTCCATGCTGCCCTATTCAAATTAGCCTTCATCATTTCTCCCCAACTCCAGACGGGCTCTCTTCACACCAGACGGCCTCGGCTACAGCTGACCACATCATAAGAAACCATCTCGTTTATAATAGCGGGATCCTCTCCACATAATTATGAAATGATTGTAATGATAGGCGCTGAGATCAAACTGCATGATTGATAGATGTAGTAAAAAATAATCGCAGGATCCCGCTTTTCAAGAGAAACAGCAGAAATCTCCAATAAATTATTTCAAATCAGGGTTGGATGAGATGACATCAGTGTTTGAGCAAAGCTTGAGTGATACTGCAATCAAATAGCTCAGATGCAAAACTGTACGTGTCTCTGGTGCAGACTGCCGTCTGGCCCAGAGGCATTATGAAGTTTGAGGTGGCTGCATTTTTGCAATTTGTGAGAGCCAGAGGAGCAACACTAGAACCTCATTCACATTCATTCTGTGAAGAGAAATGGAGATGAGGAAGAAAGAGATCCACACCACAGATAAGCACCTCATCTTTTACTCTTCATGTCTCCAAAGTGGAGGGGCTCATTGTTGAAAAAGTAAAAAAAAGAACTTTTTGTCCACCAAGCACTCGCTGTGGGAACGCTCATGTGACTGACTGTAGGTTTTTCTTCGATGATGTTTCCCAGAAATATTCGGTGATGCACGAGCGGACAGCGTAAGGTCATCTGATGGGGAAAACACAGCGATTGGCCGGGCTGTAATTGATGAAAATCAGAGCGATCAACTGAGTCTTTAACCACATCCTCATGAGAGTCAGAGCGTTTCAGTGTGCCGGACCGGATGTTTGACCGCTCTTCCAAATGTTGGTTTATGCTGTGTTTATTTACCTACCCAACCCACTCAGAGGTGACCCCAGGGGTGAGCTATGAGGGCAGGGGAGTGTGTTCGTTTGACACACACACACACACACACACACACACACACACACACACACACACACACACATTTACACCCCTATACACACCGCCACCAGCCATCAGGCTAAACATTTGGCCCCAGTATCTAAAAATATCACCCTAGAAAAGTTGGAAAAATACCAGCCTTGTGTGGTGGAGGAATAGAGAGAGAGAGAGAAAGACAGAGAGAAAGAGAGATGGAGAAGTAATGGACCGAACCACCTCCTTCACCTCTTGATTTTTACCGCAGCCTGACTGCTGAAAGGCAGGTTTGTTCTGTAGTGTTTGCTATTAAACCGCTGGCTTCAAACACACACACACACACACACACACACACACACACACACACACACACACACACACACGCACACGCACACACACACACCAGCTACATAATAACTGTTTATTATGGATAGACTGCGTTTAATACAAAAAAATTGCGGTAACCAGAGGTGGCCCCAAACATTGTGTGGCCCTAAGCTGAATTTGACTAATGGGCACCCCTTCTCCACTACTATGCTTCATCATTCACACAATGTCAATCTAACACGCTCAATATCAATTTTGTTAGCTGTATCTGTGTATTTACATCATACTAGTGAAGTTGTGTGCTAGTAATTTGACAGAATAAAGTAATTCAATCTAATTTATTCTTTCATTCAATGGCCAGATCATGGTGGCCAGACGTCTGGATCAGTGCATCTCCATAACAGCAGGTCTGGTTGTCTGTTCCCAGTCTGCAGTGGTTAGCAGTGACCAGAAGTAGTGGTCCATTATGCTACTTTTGCACATGTTGCTGAAAAAAGGTTAATGCTGGTTCTGATAGAAAGGTGTTAGAACACACAGTGCATCACAGAGTTGTTTGGGCGGCAAAAGTGTGACAAAGTTGGTTTTAATGTTACAGTTAATCGGAACCTGGGGTGCCAATGAACCTGACGCCGGTTCACCAGTTGCCCTTCCCTAGGCCACTTTGATAGGTGCTAACTTCCGCAGACCAGGAACACCCAACAAGTTCTGAACATGGTCTGACCCAATCTCCAAGTCTTCAATCATAATTTGACCCTTGTCAGAGTCCCTCAGAACTTTCCTCTTGACCATTTTCCTGCTTCCATTTCATCATTTATAGGTAGAAATGTCAAATTGTTCCCTTGGTGGCTAATATTTCCCACCACTGTTTTTTTGTTTTTGTACATGGTTCTGGCTGTACCTCCACTTCAGTCCTTCTGTCCTCCAACGTTCCCCCGTCCTTACGTTTCTATAGTCTCCGCTGTCTGGTCCATCTGTCGTCTCTAGCACATTGCCAACTCATCTGCACACCTGAACTCATTCTACTCATACTGTATTTTCCAGAGACCCTGCATTCCATTCTCTGCCAGACTGTCAGCTCTTCTAGTGGCGGGAATTGCCGGGCCAAATTAGAGGATTATGTATTCGCTTAGTGTTAATTCTGAACTTTTTTAACTGAACTTATGAACTTATATCTCAGTTTGCCTCAGGACTGATCTGCTCCTCGTCAGCCTGGATTCCATCTCCCAGCCAGCAACACTTTATGGTCGGTCGAGTCGTCTCATCTGTCAGCCGCCACTGCCGGTCCGACTCCTGCCACGTTATCTCCTCCACCAGCCAAATTCCTTTGACAAGACTGCTTCATCATTCTTCATTTTATCCCTGCTATAAACTCTTCGGTGCTAAACTTGTTTGAGTTCTGCTACGATGTTTATTCTACACTTTTGTGTTTATTGTCTTATGTCTTCATTTATTTCAAATTTTGAAAATTGAGCTTTTGCAAATAACATGGGCAAGTTATATAACTTTCATTTCATGCCCATAAATTCAATTTTTTGAGAGGGAGAATGATTTTCCTTTAAAATGAATCACCGTCTCTCTTTAATGTTATTACAGTCATGGGCAATTTGCACTTTTTCCTTCGTTCAAAATCTACTCTAAACATCCTCACAAGAAGAAGCTCAAACAACAACACCGTGTCCCTACGTGATGTTCTGCCCAGGCCTTTTCTCATGTCCACACCTCCTCCCACACCCTCCAGAGGGAAATACAGTTTGCCCACTCACGAGCAGAATGGGAAAGACAGGGATGGTATAACTCCATTGCTTGGGAATTTTAAACAGGGGAAAGTTGGCATGGCTCAACATCTCTGCTCCACTAAGCTCAGCCATGTATATTTCCAGACTGTGGAAAAAAGAGCTAACCAGCAGAACCAGAGCAGTTGATAGAACTATAGCTGGATAAAAACCTGTTTCCATACGTTAGAGCAGGTTGAGACTGCGGGTCTTAGCGACACGGAATCGATGTTTGCCTTTTGAGTGAAGAAACTCTGTGGGTTAGACACATTATTTTATTTTTTTGAAATGGTGAACTTGGTGAACTTTGACCATGATCGGATGCACAAACAATCCTTTCCATGACTTATGAGCGGTCAAATACTGGGAAACACACACCACACAAACACATGCACAAATGTAATAGAAAGAAAGACAGAGCCCATTTCAATGGACTTTCCTGCTGTCAGAATGTCTGGTATGCATTAGCCACAGGCTCCAGTGGGCTAGCTGGATCCACAGTATGCGTGTGCATGCGGGTCCATATGTGTTTGAGCAGGCGCACAAACACACTCACACATGCACACGAGCTTTCAGAAACACAGTGAGAGGACAGAAAAGCCCCTCCTAGGGAGGTCAAATACTCCAATCCTTAATTGTGTGAGGGTTAGCGATGCCTCATTAAACCTCCACCGTCACAATGTTTGGTTCTGAATAAGATGGGAGAGAATCCACACAGGTGTTTTCATCATCCTATCATGCTTTCACATCTGGTGGAATAGGTCAGCGGTGTAGCTTTTATGGAGATGTTTCACTTCTTTTTAACGTTCTCTCTATCTCGCCCAGCCTTTCTATTTCTCTCCTCGCTGCTTTGAATCTCCTCGTGAAACCCTCGTCTCCCTCTTATGTTTTGTTTTCCTTGGCAAAAAAGAACAAATGAAAAGCCCAACATGGAAAGCCAGGGCTTCAATGTGGGCTCATGCATTACATGTCCTCGCGTCTGCAAACAACTGTTGATAAAAGTTGAGCGAGCAAAGTTTGAATATTTTTTTCTTTTTTTTATTGCTTGGTTGGAAAAAATGTTATGTTCTGGTTCTTGTCTTGCGCCAGCGACTGATGAGAGGGCAGAAAACCGCCGGGCAGGTCATTGAAATCTCCTGCGTGTTCTTATTTTCAAACATTCTCCAAATTGAAATTGGATTTAGGAAAGCATAGAATAGAAGAGGTGGATGTTGGGTGGAGCACGGCCAGAGGATGTGGAAGTGACAAGTCATTTCTTCCCGTAGTCACTTATTTCTTTTTAAATGCTTCTTTTAAAGAGTGGGCTCAGCGGGGTCTCTGAGTTCAAACATAACTCATGACTGCTGAGATGTGAGGACATGATGTTCGTTATTCTTTCAACAACATAAAACACTGATGACAGAAGCTTGGGACTAGAGTCATACACAGGAGCCACGTCCTGGATTTTACAAGCAAATGTCTGCTGTGTGTCTACAAGTTCAGATTTTTTTCTTTCAGCTCTTTCCAATTTCTTTATTTTAGGGGCTCGCCACCGCGGATCGTCTTGTTAATGGGTTTTTACATCGGATGCCCTTCCTGACACAACACTCCCATCTATCCGGGCTTGGGACCGGCATTTGTTGTGGTAGGGTTGGCTGGTAGCACTTAGTACTTCGCCTAAGGGTCCACACTGGATATCTGCCACGTCCTCTTTTGACTGGGATTTGAACCCCAGTCTCCTGGACCAAAGTCAGTGGTGTAACCCACTGGGCTGTCCAGCTGCCAGGTCTACAATTTCAGTAATAACCTAAAATGTCTTTTAGTTCCTATTTGAGTTTGTCCCTGAACAGATGATGATTCTCAATGTTGACTCTCTTTGTGAAAAAACCCCAAACTGATTGTTTTTACATTGATATCACAAAAACTACCCGTACAGTATAGATATAGATGAGGAACGTCATGCATGCAGGGATCAAAGAGGCCAAATCAGAGAAGGGGGGACAACGTGGTTCCCACAAACAACCATTTATCCAAAATCTGAATCATTCACAATCTTGACTGGAGCACAGAGCCCTGAAAAAAACTACCCAAAATATGCAAAAGTAAGATTGTAGGATTTAAAAACTCTTAAATGTGAGTTGACTGCAGTGGGAGGTTTGAATATAGACATCTAAATCTTTGCACGGTAGAATGTTGAGGTGCACATCATTGCAGCACAGACCTGGGTTGACCTGTGATGTCACGACTCCAAACAGGTAGAGGAGGACGAGCAGGAGGAAGTGAATGTCCCACAAGTGCTTCATCCCAAACACATAAACACAGAGACGGGCTTCCAATCTGAAAGACAAGGATGACACAGCAGGTTAATTAATTACACAATTAAAAAAACAGAACAATGTTTTCTTCAAATATTTTTGTTTTACCTCTACGAACATGAAAAGTGACCTACATTTTAATCTTTTTTAATCTTTCATAATTTTGAGCAAGTCATTGTATATCCACCAGTGTGGATATCGCCCAACCCTTTTATACATACCTCAATTTGAATTTTCTCCTAAAACTGTATTTACTCACTAAGAATTTTCTTTAGCATATATATCTAAAGTTTCTTACAGGCCCATTCCAGTTCCCACCTGAGGAAATACGAAATAATTTTTTTTTTAAATAATGCTTGAAGTAAAACAAGAATGCTGATCCTCATTGAATGTAAAATATGACTCCTCAGCCTCTCACCTCTCTTTCTGCTCCCCACTCCTGTCACCTCCCTTCCATCACTCCCTCCCTCATTCCTCCTTCAGCTACTGGTTCTTGACTCCTCACCCCTACCGACCTCCTGTGTTCAACTGTAGACTTGTATGTGCGACTATTTCAATGGTGGCTGGTGAGTTTAAAAATTGGGGAGGAAGGAGAGATTTTTTTTTTTTGAGTCAAAAAAGTAAAGCTCTCTTTAACTACAAGAGGCAAAGTTTTCATGATATTCAAGAATAAACCTCTAACTTAACAAATATATGTAATCAATTTTTATGGTTTTTGCCTCAGCAAATGTACGGAGTGATTTTATGTTTCCATTAACCAAGCACATTTATGTTAACTGCTCTTATTTTGAAGGACCAGAGCGGAACTTGAGTTTTTGCCAAATGTGTTGTAAGTGTTATGATTTGAGGAGAAAGTACGATTTTTACCTACGTCACCTGCATGTTTTATTATTTTGTAGTCTCAAAGTATAAACGAATACTATAAACGCTCGGCTACACACACATAAAATAATAAATAAATAAAAAATTAATTAAAAGTCCATCCTTTGCTGGTAAGCTTTTCAAAGACTCTAGCTAAATGCTAAGCTAACTGCTAAAGCTGAATAAATTAAATTCATTCGGATTTGGCATAAATAAAAATATTTTTTTAGTTATGCTGACTGGTAGAAGCACAATAAGAATTTCAAGAGTAAATAACAATTTTTTTTGATTTCATATATTATACTTAGATTTGATAACGAGTTACTTGTAAAGTGCATTATAAATTAAATGTATTATTATTATTATTACTTGTTGAAATAAACATTTTTAATCCTTCTTTTGCATCTCAAAAACTAGAGCGTGGACCTGCCTCCTCTGAACTAGAACGCCAGAGCCTGTGCATCTACTTCTAGAAAATAGCTTTCCATTGGGGAGACCACTAAGTGTGAAAGGGTTCATAGGCCTATATGATTCAACCACACAGCTTAAATGAAGAAAATATCTTAGCATGTTTGCATAATGAACAGATTTGATTTTATATTTGCCCATCTGTATTCATGGGAACCAAACATGTTTGGATATACAAAGAAAATTTTGCTCAATAAAAGACACAATAATTGCTACCCAGTTGGAATTTCCAGTAATTTGGTGCTTTATCACTCGATGAAATGAGGCTTATTAAGTTCTAATTGTGGTGATATTTAATTATCAGCCTTGCACGACACAAAAGCTTTTGCACTTGCTGAACTGAATGCAATTTAAATTAATGCGTTTTTTTTTAGAATTTTACATAACTCACTCATTTTTGGAACAAATGATGAATGAATAAGTGAAGAGACCAATGAGGAGGAGGAAGAGAGACGTTGAGACACTGAGTCACAGACATGACTTCAGCTGGACAGACGCAGAGCCAACGAGGTGCTTCTAACAGACCTCTGAGTCCAACAGCAGAGCTACAATCTGCACATTTATGATGTGAGCTATAAAAACACGCACGTAGGGAAATACATACATCTTGATAACTTCATCCACAACTTCTGAAATGGACATGAATGTCAAGCATTAGCCCTTTAACACTTTTAACTCTGATTAAGCAAAAAAGCTTCCTGCGGTGCTTCTTTGCTTCACTTGACTGTGGTTATCAGATTACGAGAGAGTAAACTCCTTGGAGCAGCATGAGCCCTTTTTTTTTTTTTTTTTACAGCCGCTCGAAGTCCCTGTTATGTAACCGGGGTTAGTTTTATTGTTCGCTCCATGTTAATCACCTCCCAAGAAAAAATGTGCAGGAAATGAGACAATTGAATGTCAGTAGAAAAAAATCTTGGAAAGCGCTTCCAAAGCTTTTTAGCTGCCGTTTAATGATTCCGTATCTCTCTTGTGTGGCTAAAGGGCCAATATAAATCCAAAAAACAATTCACGGAATCAGGGTTATCTCAACCCAATTAAACACACAAGACAAAACAACAAAAGCACCGTGGGAATTTTCACATAGACATCAGTGTGTGTGTGTGTATCAGATGTTTACTGATCTTCATCGCCGGCCAAAAACTGAGATTTTTGCCTTTGAAATAACAGAGAGATCAGCAGCGTTCCGCCCAGAGCTGAAGAGCTCTGGTCTGGTCTGTGGGACGATACCGGACTACAGTAAGGCTTTCATTCACACACCGTTCAGTCTGCTGTCAGTGACTGGACGGCATTGTCCTAAAATATCTTCCCTCTTGGCTTCTACTCAGCAATGGATCTCCACCCGTCATTACGCAGCGCTCTGAGACACTTCTGAGCAAATTATCCTCTGACACACATGAAGTGCAGGTTCATATATGCTGCCTTCAATCTTCAATCAATTAAAGACTCGTTGATTTCGAGCTCCTGCCCAAATTTCTTCAACTTTCCACCTGGCCTTGCTGCAATGACTGAACGTTTACATTTGTCAATTTAAAAAGAAAAAGAGTCGTAAAACAGTGGGGGATCCATAATCTTTTCTAAGTCAGTGGTCATAAAGGGGCCGCATTTTACTCGGAGGGTCAAAGTGTATGTCGAACATCCACGCACAGTTCATTATTCTTTATTCCATAAGATGTACGGTAATCACATTTCATTTAGACCCACATATTTGAACGTATTTTGTAAAACTGTGTCTCGTTCAAATACATTTTGTACATCAAAAAAAGCGTGGGGAATAAAAATGTGTATAAAACCTTATTGAATTTTCCCAACTCTGCCGCTGTGAGTCCCATCGGAATGACCGTTTGTCACGCATAAATGCTATTTATGCTGCATTAACCCTTTAATGTACTGCTCAACCTTTTGGTTGAGGACATTTTGAGGCTATTTCTTCATGAATAATATCTGCCACTTGAATGAACCTGCTTATGATATGACCCAGTGGCAGCATGTGTATGCTAAAGAGTAAGGGGCCAATGACCGTGCCCTGAGGGACGCCACAGGTCAATGGAGCTGCCGAGGAGGAGGACTTAACCACGGCGATTAATAAAGTTCTATTCCAAGAATAGCATTTTCTTCCTCTAGTTCCCCTCTGGCACCACCCCTGCATCCACCCATGGCTGGGAAACACTAATCATTTAGATCTTTTTAAAGACGCACTGTTGAGAAAATGGATTTGTTTTGAATAAAGCAACAATAAGCCTCGGAGCACCTTTAAAACAGTCTAATCTCATGCAGCTGATTATGAGGGTCCACCCACTGATATTCTGATTCCGGTACGTCTTGCCTCTTTTTTTGTGCCTCCACACACAACCTTATGGCTTTTTTCTTACTTCCACATCCTGCAGCTTCTGGTTACCGCCAATTCCAACTGACTCACCCTGACTAAGCTTAATTCTTTTTGGCTTTTCAAAGCTAATGAAAAACAAACTTTTGATAGCTCGAGAGCATTTAGAAGTCAAAAATGTGTTTAGCATGTGCTGCAGAGGTTTTTAAGTAAAGGCTGTCTTTGTCGCACAGAGAACGAGGATTGACCTTTGGTTCTACACTCTGAGACTCTCAAAGGGTCAACTCCTGTGTTTGCCGCCCATTTACGGCGAAACACGCTCTTTTGACTTTACTGTAACGAGACTGACTCCCGCCACACTTTTAAATCCCGCCGGAAAACTCATCTTTTTAGACTCACATACTCACCATGTATTTATTTTAGCTTATGAGAGTTTATTGAAGCGTTTTACTTACGTCTTGATATTTGTGGTTTCCATTGTATCTGTAAGGTGACCTTGTGTGCCCATGAATAAAATGTATTATTATTATTATTACTGTTCACCACTTTATAAAGTATGCTTACATGTAGGATTCCATATGAAGAAGAAAAAAACATCAAAAATTGAAATGAAAATTGATGGAAAGAAAAAAAGGTTTTGACGTTTAGGAACGGAGAGTGAGCCGGTCGAAAAAAATGATTAGACATTAAAATGAATGTTTCATATCACACATCGATTATACGTTAAACGCAGAAAAGCACTGAGTCCTCGCTGCTTCAGGTACGGCCTGTAACTTTGCAAAGTCATCTCCGCTCTCTCTCCAACCTTGCCTTCATCGTTCTCCAGCTAACGCTAAAACAATATGACAAAAAATGGCAAAAGATTATCAAAAACAAGAAAAAAAAAAAGGTTGGGGGCATTTTCTTTAAACAAAAAGCCGATACTATCTTTGGCCCTTTCCTCAATATCCTCAGACTTAAAGCAGCAAATAGTCGGAGATCTAAGCCGCTGTTGACACTGACTCCAGGGTTTGAGAACTTGAGCGTACAGTAAGTTCAACAGTGGGAAGTTTCAGGATGGCTTCGGTTTAGTGATTGTTGAAATATGTGGAAATGGATTTCCTGCGTATCAGTTGCATAGTTATTGCCTCCTATGGGTCGGGCTTTGTTCTTAATACCTGCTTGAGGTGAGCAGCTGTTATTCCACCACTGGCCTCTGTACAGTAACATCAGATGGGTTGGCAGACCTGGAGACACACGCACAGGTCCACAGCTCTGGAAACTTCTCATCGCTCTCGTCTTACAGGCAAACAGCAGGAAAAACTTATTCATGTCCTATCTCCGTTTCAAAAATGTCTTTTCCAGGATTTTTCCTCCTCACCTCCAAGGACATATTTTAAATCTTTATGGGAAATGCTTTTATAGGCTTAAGCTATCATTGTCAAGCCGTCTGACGGGATCCA
Source organism: Lophius piscatorius (assembly GCA_009660295.1). Classification (NCBI taxonomy): domain Eukaryota; kingdom Metazoa; phylum Chordata; class Actinopteri; order Lophiiformes; family Lophiidae; genus Lophius; species Lophius piscatorius. Next base: position 93,294 of record VRLP01001936.1, on the reverse strand, counting down.
CCTACTGTCTTTTCATTTCATAGCGTCCGTAAAGTTGAATTATTTTGCTCTCGCTGTCAAGTTTTACCGCAGTAAGGATCGAAAAATGTTTTTATTTTAGAATTTTCCCAGCAATTTATTTTCATAAAAGTAATTGCAACTTAATTTGAAGAGACGTTGACCTTTAAATTTCCATTACACTTCCAAGAAACAGTGTTTTTTTTCTTGTAGCAGCAAAAGCAGGATGGATGGATTGGGGTTAGAGGAACACAAGAGAAAGCAGCTGCACAAACTCTTCAGAGGTGGATTTGTTCTCGTAGGTCCTGAGAGGCAGAGCAGGAAAAAAGACAGATCTAGGCCTCACACACTTCCCCTCCTCTACGTTACGTCAGAGCAGATCACTTTGGAGATGTATCTTTGGGATTTCTCCTTTGCACCAACCATCAGTGGTTGATGCTAAATGTACTTAAATACGTTTTTGACTACTTGATTGTTTCTATGTCATGCATCTTTATACTTCTTCCCCACTACATTTAAAATGGAAAACTTTCAGACATTGCCCGTCTACAGAAAACCATCAAACTCCAAATGTGTCAGTATTGATTATGTTTTTGATTAAGGATTACTTTACGGGTTGATACAATTATCCTTCTGCATTCAATGTCCTCAAGAAGAAAGAAAATATGGAAAAATATTTTCTTGAGACTTTATTTATTTGAGGCTTAAATTCTCTAAATTAAACACAGCAGGTTTTAAAACAGTAAAAAAAAAGAATCAAAAAAATCAGACTTTATTATTCCATAATGAAAATTTAGTTTTTCATGGAACATGGTCAGTTTTAGTTGGATTCGCTCAACCTTTCGGTAAAGCGTGTTTTTATGAAGCTATTTGACCCTTATTAGACATTTTTTCATTATATCGAGTTACATAATTATGTTTAGTAAGTCCTCAGACACATTCTTATATATGCCTAAAAAAAAAACCCTATTAATCCTTTAGGACTTTCACAATAGCCATGGTGAATGCCTTCTCCTCTGTGGCCCCTTTGACCTGAGGTGTCCCCCATGGCTCCATCCTTGGCCCCTTACACTTCAGCATAGACACGCTGTCATTGGGTCATATTAAAACAGCTTCCGTCAAGTGACTCACAGTGACTCAAAATTTTCCAACCGGCATGAAAAGGTTAAGCTAAATGAACTATTTGTATTGATTAGGTTCTGGACAATAAAATTTAACTTTTGATCAAACGTCCAGACACCAAAAGACAGAGTTTGATTCGGAATAAGGGAGATACCGAGGTAACCTGGTTCACCAACGTAAACACAGAAGGAGAGTGAGTTGAGGACATTAGGGAGGAGTAAATAGGAGACAGTATGAGACATAGGTGTAGCATATAAGTGTAAATATTGGGGGCTTTCCCACCAGGCTAGAGGCATGTATTTGCTAGGACGCTGGACAAAAAAAACACACTGGTAGAGGGTTGAGGAGTGGGTTTTGTCTCAAAGTGAGGACCTTTGGTTTGCTGGGAGACTAATATTTTATTTTTTGCCTCTTCTAGTCAGAAGATTCTTAGAATAAACATGTATTTTCTCACTTTCTTTGTGATACATTTTGTAAAACACATTCAAAATAGACTTCCATTGCCTAAAATGTCAAATGAGGAATCTCTGGCATCAAAAAGGTTTGTGGGAGGGTCTTAGTAATACAGTTTACTATCAACACTGATTAAAAAACTGCATTATGTGAAAGAACAGTTTTTGGTTTATATCATTTATCAAGACCATTGCATGGACGCAATGTGATTTAGGTTTTGTACAGATCCTAGTGGATGATGTCATTTGATCAAGTAAAGATAGAAGATCAAAACAAAGTTCCTCATCATGAATAACATTATCGTTTTTTTTTTGACAGAGGCTCTTCTTTCTTATAATATAGTTTGTTTGTCTCCTAGACTGTAATTAGAGTATATTGACTCTACAACTATCAGTGTTTTGCTGTGTTTTATTGAGGCAAGTCAAACCCAATAGACATGAATTATAATACACCAGATGACTCTATACATGTGTAATAACAATTCTGCCAAAAATTCTTTTAGCTATAACATTTTTGGGAGTTTACAATCTTTCTAACACTCAAGTAGAAAATGTTATCATCATAACACAATAACAAACTAAACTACCTCCGCAAGATTAGCATGTTAGCTCCGCTTGTGAACACGCCGACATGTTAACATGAGCAATTAGGCCAAAGTACAAAGGCATGGCGTCCTGGTACAGTTATCGCCACCATGGTGCTAACCTTTTAGTCCAAATACAACCTCACCAAGGTGTAAAAAAAACATCTCGGATCTCCTGTGTTCCACACATATAGGTTACCTTCATGAATGTCTGAAGCACAACACCAGTCACTCCAATGTCACACAGTCAAAATAAACTCAAATCAGGGCTTTCACAGAAATGAACAAAAAATAAACCAGAGTTTTAAAGCAATCCAAACAGGGCCCTGTAAAGTAGACAGGTCATTTTGAAACTGTTTAAAGTGCCAGGGCAGAATATTCCTTTCAAACATAAACCCAACTGTCAGCCTGTGAGTGAGATGAATAAAGATGACGTCACAGAGGGAAAGGGGAGACGAGATACGGCTTCTCCAGTTTGTAACTAGACACAGTGACACGTCACAGCACTGGTGGGTTTGTGAGGTGTTAAAACATGCATTTTCAGTTAAATAAGACATGACATGGGGTCAGAAGACCCCTGGGAAAGTGTCTTTAGAAGGATTTTGGACAGAGAACAGCAGCATTAATGCGTCATCAAAGCTCTTCTCCTCTCTGTTCTCTTTAGGAACGAACGTATGAGTTGTGTGACAAAATATGCTCAAAGCTGTGATATGTAATCCAAGTGGGATCATGTGTGTGTGTGTTACAGTCTATATTCCAGTGCAAACCATATTTGTTGATTTTCAGGTGAGTGAGATCTACCATAATTGCGTTTAAACGTCCTGCCTTCACGGTGGTCCCACAAGGCCCCCCGACCCCAACTGTAATCTCTCCTTTGTTTAAAACCTCACATTTGTATAATTACAGGCAGGAAAAGTGTGTTTGTGTGTATTTCATATCCCTTACATTTGTGTGTATCTTAGATATAAATGCTGAAATAAGATAAATAAGGAATCAATCGTTTAGAGGGAACACAAAATGGTTACATTTATTTAAGTATACTTACATCCATAATTAAAGGCTTACATTTAATTAAAAAAAAAGAAAGAATAAAAGTAGTGGTGGTAAATAAATAGTGGGGGTTTTAAGGCATAGGAATATAAAACCAGAATAATATTTAACACCACTTCTCCCCCTTTTGGCTTCTTCAGGGGCGAAAAAGTATTCTAGTTCTGCTAAAATCATAGAATTACTACGAAAGTCACCAAAAATAAAATGTATGATGAAAATGAAAATCATTATCTTCCTCATACATCATCAGGTCACCAGCCGGATGGTCAGCGAATGTGACTACCTGATATTACCTGCTGCAGCTTTAGTGTCCTTGAATGATTGAGTGTTGCTGGAGACACACAGACCAGCAGGTTTCAAAAGAAAGAAACCCAGAATCATGGCACTCTAAATCTGAGTCATCAAATTTACCATCCAGCGATAGTTTTGCGAGAGGATAGAGGTCAGCGGCAAGACAAAGAAAAGACGGGACGATCAATTCAAGAATATTTTCTAGTAGCACTATTGAAATTCATTCAACCATTCATTCCTGACTATATATTTGTGTTCGCCAAGCTTTTGGGGCCTAACTTGGATCAAGAACAAAGCACAAAGAGTGTCTGAGGAATGTGGACCAGGAGCTCTGCCTCTCATCGATCTTTGCCAGAATGGTGTTTGTGTGCGTTCTCTCCTGGTTCAGGTTTCCCATAGATGGTAAGTCACATGCACCGTATCTCTCAATAACCAAATAGACCCGCCTTCTTGCGGGTCTATTTTGACTTGGGTGCCGGGGCTGAGAATGACTCCGGATAAATTCACAGACGTTTTGGCTGCAGCGCTCCATCCCAGAACCATTCAGACAGGACAGACAGGATTACGGACGGAACCAACGTTGACTGGAGCTTTGTCTGAATTCAGACAGCTTATCATAAACACACACTGTTGGTAGTTTATTGTATCTGCTTGGATCACAACGTCCCTGAATAAAACAACCATTGGCTTAAATTTCAGCTTCTGGGGGGGAAAACAGTCTGTGCCCCTTAAATATCAGCTCCCTCCTGGCTGGTTCAGGAAGTGGTGAAGGACAGAAACCCACCAACCCACAACGTTCAACCGAGAAACCCACACACACACTCTATGTACGTATATTTCGTCCAGATAGAGGAATCAAATGCAAATCCCTTTTCTTGCATGTTTAGAGAATATCAAGTCCAAGTCGTAGTCGATTGTCGCGTCCTCCAGCAGAACTCTCACACTGCGTACAGGACAGCGGTCTGATTTTGTTTTTTCAGGTTTTCATGCTTGTATAAATAATGAGATTATCGTGGGAGGGTAGCGTTGGTGTACCGCCAGGTCGGGCACCCTGGGAAAGCCTGTAAAGTCAACAGGCAGGTTTACCTGGCTCTGTTCCCTGCCTCTATCACACGGCAGCGTCAACACTCGGGACTTTACATGAGAGGAGTGAGCAACCAGCGGAGGTTAAGAGGGTCAACAACAAACGCAACCTCACCGTCCTGCTGCCAAAACCTTCTGTGGATCTGGTGACTTCAGGCCGCAGAGAGGAAGAAGGCAGCAGAACGTTCTGTCGCTTCCACAATACTCAAACTCATCATATCTGTTCAGCTTTAACCCTTCGTGTCAATTAAATATGTACTTTTTATTGTTCTTGTTCTAATATCCATTCACTTATGAACTACCTCATATCATCTTTAATAAGTGCAACGCATTTTTCCAGTAACGCGACACTGATGGAACTGTGTTTCACTGGAGATCCATGTTTTTTAACCTCATGTGACTAAATGCTAACATTCAAACGGTGAGCAGGTATTATATTATGTATTATTATATATAAAGCGTATGTTAGTATAGATTGACCTGATAATGGTGCTGAATGAAAGATCATCGCCATAGAAACCATAACTCATCTCAAAGAATTTATAGAAATGTGAACAAACTAAGATAATAAGACGTAAAAATATTAAATGAAGGCCGAAAACAACCTGAAATTTGAATATTGGCTACAGATTTACAAGAATAACGTGGTTAAAAGTCGAAAAGGTAATCAGTCAATTATAACTGCTTTTGAATTACCAACATTTTAAGCATAAATTGTTGGATTCCTGGACAATATAATGGTACAGCACATGAATGCTTACATTTCTTATGGGGGGCTTCAGATGGAAGTGGGCTTAAAGTTCTGTCTGGTGAAATAAATGTACTTTAATGGTCATCTGGTAACCTGGTGGTTAAGATTCATGGGCACCACATGAACACATTCTCCCTGGATGAGTTCCCAACAGGGACTTTTGTTTCATGTTAACCCTCCATGTCCCACATTGATTCCTGTATTATCAGCTGTGCAACTAGAACCCACTGGATCACACACCAATGCCAAGGCCAAGGAGATCTGCCCCTTAATCTGGATCAGCACCAAAACTTACCATGAATAACACTATCCAACCATGAATTTCATGGAAATCTGGTCGTTTTTTTTTCACTCCTGCTGATAAACCAACGGAAAACCCAGACCATCATACAAACAGTGTAAGAATAACCTCATTGGCTGAAGTAATTAAGGCAGAATACTACAACAAAATTACCAAAAATATATATCTCCTGCTCAATAACTCATAAATAATGATTCTTTTTTGTACTCCAATCTCAACCCATTAAATCGTGCCCAAAACTGCAAACACAATATATAATTAAGCTGGATTGTTTATGGGCGCTGTTGGTGCCGGGCCTGTTTTCAATACCGTGGGCCCGTATGCTGAGCACCCTAACCACCCACATGTGCTTTCCATTATATCCTCTCGGTTCTCCCAAAAGGCTGTAACACAACATCACGGATATTTTATTTTTATGGGAATGCGAGAGATCCAAATCGCATTTCCCAATCAGACCCAGGTGGAGCCATGAAAAAAACACATGCAATAAAATCTGCAAATGAGCCACGCGCACATAGACACACACATAAACACACGCACACACAATCACTCACACACTCACATTTGATGCGATTACATTTCTGACTGGAAGAGAAAGCTTCAGAGAAAATCTCTTATTGTGGGACGAAGGGTTCCAGTCTAAACACTTAATTAAGGTATCGCATATGCTCACGTAATGAAATACAGGTCCCAGTTTGAGTGCTGCTTGGTGATAGAGCGGATAAAGACGGGACTTTGCTTCATAGGCAATAGTTCTACAGTAACAAAAAACCCAAAGTCAGAAAAGTTAAGGTCCTGTAAGGCTCCTTAGGCAAAGGTGAATTCCATAAAATCACTCGAGTGTCACGCCTCTGACAGCCTTCTGCAAAGACGTTTGTTGGATCCTTTACTCACGGATCAGAGATTGAAGAAGAAACGCGGAGTGCAGGAGCTGACATGATGCATCCAGAATGATTGATTCACTGTAATGACGGTTAGAGGTTGAGGTTTTGAGGTTGGATCTTGAGGGGCTACACCTGCCCTATCCCCTTTCTGCTGATGCCATTATGGAGCTATAGCTGCCTGCGGACAGTTGAAGCAGGTTCTCGTAAGGCTACCAGCTGATGTTTAGCAGCCGCGAGGGAGCCATAGAGTGAGAAAAATGTAGGAAAAAAATGGCTGGCGTGATACTCTATCTACCTGCAAACTAAAAAAAAACGTGTTTGTTCTCGATGAATACCGTTTAATGACAAGCGTTCTGTTTGTTATGTAAGGAGAGGAGCCTAAAAAACCTTTGACTGGAAATCTGTGCTGATTGAATATCCAGGCCTTGAACTTTAAAACTACACTGTCAGATTGGAAAAACACCCGTTCATGCCAAGAAGCTCTTTTTTCCATTTCCGCATTAGAGCAGATGGCCCTCCCCTGCTCACTGCTTAATTCAAGAGCATGTGATCCTTCGACCAAGAGCAAAAGTGTCGGATTTAATTTCACTAGAAAATGTGCACCTGAAATATTAAACAAAGCACTAAAGGACTTCCAGCACTCGTAGAACGCCATTATAACAACGCCTTTCCAAATAAATGAATGCCTATTTATTCAGGTTTTCATTTATTATTGCTTAATAACGTCCTGCTCAAGTGTTTTAGCTGAGAACTGATATATCTAAAGGACTTCCATGAAATAAAACATTATATCATGAAGTACTTTTATGTCATTTATTGTTTTAATGTTGAAAAAAGTTTAACAATAATAACAATAATAATAAAAATAACCATAATACTAACAGTAATGATAAAAATAACAATGTATTAGTAATAATAATAATAATAAATGCCTGTAAAAGTAAAATATTTACATATTATTCCATTTTTGTTCTTGGTGAGGACATCTAAGGTACTGAATTTAAGTATTATCAGTTAAATGTATTTTGTTTGGGGTATTCTAAAAATAAGAACTAATTTGAAGCATGACATGTCAGAAACAATTAAATGATCATATTTATTTATCATACCTGGATATATCTTAGGCCTTAATTTCAGACGATCGGGGTTTATATAAAGTTGGGTCATTTGTACATATGTTGAAATGTCCTCTCTCTGACAGGAAGTTGAGTTCAAATGCTTTCGAGTCATCAGCCAGAAGGGGTTGAACCATTAACAACAGAGTTTTTTTTGTACGAGTGAATAGTTTAAACGATCAGAAGGCAGTTGTATAGAAAGGCTGATGTCATCCATACCACCTGATCCGTCAGCATTTAGACCCTGTGGCATCCAGAATCAGAATCCTGAGGTCTGTCAGATACAGAAATATCACTTCAGATCTTCCCTAACAGCCAGTTAAAAGAGAAAGAAAGAGAGGGATGGAAGTGGACGGACGGATAATAAGCTTCAGACAAACTAGCAAACAGAATGAGAGTCCTACTTGTAAACAAGAGACAGAGACAGAGAGAGTAACTGAAGCCACATGTGCAAAACAGAGCGGAGGATTTAGGCGATGACTACTGTGTGGGAACGCGCCTCTATCTTTTAGCTCCTCTGCAATTATTTGGTTTTGTGACTTGAGCAGGCCTTCCCTGTAGTCTGGATGAAAGCAGCACCCTAAAATTAACAACAGTGATCGTTAACCAATGGAGAAGATCGCAGCAGATGTCAGATTTTTTTTGTCACTACAGTTGAATCACCTTTTCTGTTCTTCACTTCTGTTCAAGTCAGGGACAAGCAGGTTATTCAAACCCAGAGGGGAGAGGTGGGAAAGCAGTCGGATTTAGGTCACGAGTAACGGAATCCTGCTCAAACACCAGTCGATGAGTGAAGTGGTCATGTGGCAGGGGTCAAAGTTCAAGCACGTGCGGGATACAAAGTCAACAGCGTAGTATTTAGGGGACGATATTTATACCTAATTACAGCATGCACCTCAGCTATTGAGTGCTCAGCTGGTTCTCCCTCGCCAGGGAGGATTGATTTGAGAACGCGTTCCGATCAAACAACATCTGTGTCAGGTTACAGCTGAGCTACCAGAGCGGTGGGAGCCTCCAGGCGCAGTGTTTTCAATGTGGGCTTGAAATTACAACCTTTGCTGTGTGATTAGGGTCTTGTATGTGAGGATGTCAGTCAGCCTCTCTGAAATCTGGAGGGAAGGGTTACTAATTGAAATGATATGTCAGAAAGAGGCAGTGATAATACGCTCCTAATGTGGTTCCTCTCTACTCTGTAATTCTATCTGGGCCTGAGTATTCATGCTTTACACCATGTACAGTGGCGTTATGAGAGTATGAGGGTGCCCATATCTTCAACCCTGCATACCCCCCCCCCATAATAACACATTCAGTCAGTTCAAGTTATGAATGTTTTTCATGTCTTGACAAATAAAACAAAAACACTAAATATGAGTTTATAATGCACTATGCTTTCATCTCCACCACAGGCATCTTCTAAATGTCCCAGTCACAGACCATAAGTTCTCCACCCCTTTTCTGCTTTGACAAAATATTATTTTTTCCTTTTATGCCCCGGTAAAAAAAAAAAGAAAAAAGTTTCCTATCAATCCATCCAAGAGAGCAACAACCAAAAAAAAAAGCCTTAAAGGACAATAATTCTCCAAACAAGCTTTAAATCATCCACTTTTGCTATTTAACTTTTTGTTTTTATTTAAACCTCCATTACTTCTTTGTTCCACGGACAAAAAAAAAAAAGAGGGGGGTGGGGGTGGGGTGGTGGAGTTCAAAATAAGTGACAAACTGCCCTCCTCTTGTGAGACAGCGTGACTCAGAGATGCACGGATTCCTGAAAGTTTATTACAGATGTTTTTAGATCTGATGGAGAACTTTCAAACAATAGAAAATATGCTGATATGACATTTTGTCACGTGTGTATTTTGTTTTGTTTATGGAAATAAAAGCACATTATCACATTCAAACAGGGTCTTTTAACAGTGTTTTGAGTAGATATTTAGATATTTATGTGTACAGTTCCCAGTTGTCTGGATATTTTAATATTTATATCTATTATTTCTCAGTACTTCAGCCCAGAATTAAACAATTAAACCCTGAAAACCTCTGAAAGTCCTGCTGGACATCCTCCCAGCCACCCAGCAACTAATAGTTCAACAGGATATATAGTGGTCTATTAATCAAAACAATACTGAGAATAGAAAATGTATGAAATAATACTCAAATTCCCGTGTATGAAAACATGAACGACTTCACCGAGGTAAAAACTGTTATGATCAGAATCTATCAGATTGATTTATTTAGGATACTTTCTAATGACGACACGCATCTAAATAATAAAATTCCCTGTGGATTCAAACTAATACCCTTATGAACTGTAAATCGTGTGTTATTCCAAAAACTGTTCACGATTATGAGATATGCACTTGGAATTTGAGAGTTTGTCAATTTTCGCTATTTACACCTTCATATTTAGAATTTTATCTTACAACGGTAAAGAAAACGTTATTTTGTCGTAACATCACCCTCATTTATATATATATATATATAGATAGGATATACCAAAACCTACCTCGGCGAGAACCTCCATGGCGACGGTAAAAACAGGGATTTAAAATTAAGAAAATTGGATTTGGATGTGATTTGAGATGCTGAATTTAACAAATGTTTGGAGCTTTTATCATAAATGAATTTGGTTATTTGACGAACTATTTAATAGAAATACCAGAGAAAACGTTCTAGAAATTACAACGGTAAAAAAAAAGGTTTAACAGAAGATAAGATAAACTTCTATTTGATATGATATGAAATGATATGATATGATATGATATGATATGATATGATATGATATGATATGATATGATAAGTTAGCTTAACTTAAGTTAAGTTAAGATAAGATAGGCTTGTATAAGATCAGATAAGATCAGATAAGATCAGATAAGATCAGATAAGATCAGATACGATAAGACAGAAGGAGATTGTTGTGCCAAAAAATGCTCATAATAACAGTAACAAAAAATACAATCAGTGAATAAAGAAAAAAAGAATATAAAAATAAGTGGAAATGTAAAAATATGTGTATCAGTAAATGTAAACCAGTTCCTACAATGAACAGCCTGATAATAAATCTACTTCTGCACATCTAGATAATACTGAAGAAAAGATACTGAGTAAGAAATGATTGAGATATATATAATATATATATCGATATAAAAACCCTCATCATCATCATAAATGAAGGTATTTGGCAATTTTGGCATTTAGAAATGCAGTGGATAAATAAAACAAACACAGACACACACATCCACCAAACGTGACCTTAGGATCACCTTAACCTCTCCAACAATTCCTCCATTGATCAGCGCCGCCTCTCCTGAGTCTGCCCATACAAACTCTTAACTCTTCAGATGACTCGAGTAACCAAATAACCTGAAGGAGGCAGAAAAGAGGCCTCTGTGTGGACATCTATCACCCACATACCACAGGAGGACACCTGCATACCACCTACATAACACCTACATAGCACTGAAGAACATACAAACCACCTCGGTGACACAAGCAGGACTGGCTCTAGTCTGGGTATTCTACATTTCATCAGCAGACCACGGTAAACTTTGACAGAACCTAATGACTCACTTCTTTCTCCAGAAATATTCCCCCCACCACAAGAAAGCAAACAAAAAATTGCAGGTCCCAATAAGAGTCACATGATGTTTTTCATAAGCCGCAGTCCTTTTGTCGCTTGTGAAAAAGCAAAGGTAGAGACATTTGAGGCAGTCAAATAATGACATTTACGACACGTCTGCTCTTTGATGCCACTAAAATGTATAATGGAAAGAACAAACCTTATTAAAAGATGGAAAAAATAATCTGCTGTTGGGGTGATATTTAGAAACGTTAGTCCTCTTAATGAAATGAATCCCATCCAACCACAGAGAATCTAACGAGGGGGGTTTGTGTTTGACCCTGCACCAGAGAAGAGAGAAGGTTATACTTAATCCAGCATCACCCCTCTCTGCTGTCCTCTCTTCTAGTCTGCCATGGAAACAGCAGCTCTGCCACACAAAAGCTACGTGGAGTTCACACAGGAAACTAAGGATGCCACTGAGAAATACTGTAAGGAAACTTTCAGGTTCTCTCACAAGCTTCAAGAAAAAGCAGCAGGAGGAGTTGGAAGTCCACTAAAAGTTTACAAGGTGGCGTGAAGGAAAGAAAAGGATGACTTACTTTTGAGATGACTTATCCGTTCAGACCATTTGTTCAGAGATGGTTTTCAGGTTATTCCAGTCAGAGGCCAGACGGTCGGATGTTAGAATCCGAGACCTTCACTGTCCCACTCACTCTCCGGCTGCCTTCAGAGCGGCTCTCTGACTCGCTGGGCTGATGTAAGACTCCCCTGCAGGAAGGGAAAAAATAGAGGGAGAGGAGAAAAGAGGGAAAGAGAGAGAGAGAGAGAGAGAGAGAGAGAGAGAGAGAGAGAGAGAGAGAGAGAGAAGGTTGGAGGCAGAAAAAAAAAAACCTTCACATTCTGTGGATTCTTGGGAGTATGCCAAAGTCCCAGAATTCCACATGCCATACATAAGGTTTCAATTAAGTTTGGATCCAACGCTCAATCATAAAGCCTCCGTTCTCCTGAAAGGAGCCTTTCTTCTGACAGCTAGAGGCTGGAGCCGCCATCCTGCATTTTGATAACACCTTTATGGAATTTGAAGGGTTTGTTGCTTCTCTACGGTGGTAGACAGTCAATAAGTGCATTTACTGCACCGCATTTCAGAGGGAAATGTAACACTTGATACTTTATACTGTGTGACATCTGTATTTATAAGTTACTTTTCCAGTACAATCTATCATAACCCTCCTCTTCAGTAAAAAAACGACGTACCTCCAATGTGCTCCTAGTGAACGTTTGTGATAAAGTGAAGGGTTTTCCTTATGGGTTGAGAGATTTCTCCAACTTCGCAAGCCGTAAGAAGCCAGACATATTTCTCCTTAACGAAAATTATAGGGGAAATAAAATGAAACAGACCAAAAGGATCACACTGGACACATTTCTGAGATTATTTCTGAATTACTGGCCCATGTCAGACATCTGTAACGTTGTATGTATGTTATATCAGGGTTTTACTTTATTTGATCATTATTTTATTATTATCATGTTACTTCTAGTTTGACTATTTCTATTATTATTACTATAATTATTATTTTATTTCCTACTTTCTCTACTGATGTTTCTCTCTTCGTCTGCACAGTTTGTCCCTTGTGTTTTTATTTTATGTGTGTTTAAGACCTTAAAGTTTTTCTGGGTTTATAACTTCTCTAAACGCCTTAAAATTGACCCCTGTGAACAAATAAAGTGTAAGTTGATTATAGATTAGCTTGACGGGGTTTTTTTGGTTTGTTTTTGTGTGTTTTTTTGTGTTTTTTTGCTTCAGAACACAGATTTTGAATTAAAAATCAATGAAAAATAAATTACCTCAACTTCCTCAACATTAACATCAATACCATTAAAATGCAACACAGGCTGACACATAATAATAATAATAATAATATAAATGTGTTCGCTATGCACTGACTCTATCGTTTTCCCTTTGAAACAGTGAAACCATATCCTTGAAAAATGTGTCTCATATTAAAACAGAAACTTTTTTTCAATAATAAACCTCCTTTTTGAACATTTCTTTCAGCCAAGCTGAGTTTCAAATATTTACAGTTGTCACTAACTTCATAATGAAAGCATTTTTTGTCATCGTCAATAAGAATTAAATGGGTTTGTGGTTGCAATTTGATTTGAGAACGCGATGGAATTTTGTTGGCTGTGTCTTAAATTTCTTTAATACATATTGTTGTTTTTTGTCCTACAAACGTCCTGCAAACAATGAACCTGATTAATTGTTATCAATTTAGTAAGTGTCTGCAGGCCTGATATTTTTCAAGAAAGCACATCTTCAAGGATTTTAAACATTTTTGTTTATGTTATTGTCTGTTTGACTTGATATTTTCGGTTACATTTTCCACATATTTAGGAACGCCAGCCTTTAATGCATGACAATGGTTGGAACCGTCCTCAACTTTGATTTGGACTGAAACATCTCCGCAGCTATTGGACGGACTGTCATAAAATTCTGGATTTTTTTAATAGACATCTATTGTCAAACTTAAAGCCTTTTGTGATTCCCTGGCTGCTCATCTGGCATGAGAAGTTAATATGTGTTGTTTGAATTAACTCCTGAGAGGATTTTTATCATTTTATTTAGACCGAGCCGTCACTGACGAGCAGCATTTTTGGATTTACTCAGAAAATCCAGCAGGTTCTATTGGGTTTTTGTTTTTTTTCTTGTACACAATACATTCGATTTTGATAGTAATTCAAATCATCACTAAATGCAGTAACTTAATGTTTGTCATCTTCATGGATGATGGCTACGATGCTCTGCTACATGTTACACATGGCCATAAACTCTAACACTCATCAAAGTCTAATCTGGAACAAAGAAATATTCCAGATCTGGTGATCCAGACCGTTTAATATTATAGGGCTTGTCAAGGCAGCATGACAGAGGCGAGGTGTGCCGTAAGGGTAACGGATGGGTTCAAGATGGAGGTGGGACCGCTCCAAGGGTCGGCTCTGAGCCCCTTCTTGGTTGCTATGGTGATGGACCGGCTGACAGATGAACACAGAAAGGATTCTCCATGGACTATGATGTTTGTGGATGACATTGTGATCTGTATTGAGCAGGTAGACAAGCAAGACAGAATACATGTGTGTGAATGAGAGGGAGAAAGGTGGAACGGTGAAGAGGTAAGGAGTAGAGGTGGAGAAGGTGCAGAGAGGACATGCAGTCGGCTGGTGTGACAGAGAATGATGCAGAGGACGAGGGAAGATGGAAACAGATGATCAGCTGTGGCGAACTCTGTAGGGAACAGCCGGAAGAAGAATCAAACGTTCACAAGCATGACGTTACTGATAACAAATGATGATAATACACTTGTAACTAGGATCAAACTGTAACTGAAGCTGATACAGTTAAATTTGAAATCATATTGAGTTACTGATCCACATCCTGAAGAAAACCACGATAATGAATTATGTTTTTTCTTTAAGAACTATCAAATACGGTTTTCAAGTCTTTATGGTTAAAGAGTCAAACTATCAGATGAATATTGCTTTTCAATGGAATGTCACATTGAGGACGTTAGGCTGCCTCGGCGGAGGCGTGTGCTGATGGACATTGCACTTGTTGCATACCAGCATTTTCACTGTGAGTCTTTAAATATACTAATGTTTATCGCTGAGCTCAAATCACTGCTGCCAAAGCCTGTTTCTAGATGTTTAGTCTCAATAGACACTAAATAAACAATCTGTGTGTTACATGTGGACGTTTCATAAATGCTTGAGTTTATAAAATCCGTACAAAGACCCCCAGACCGACTAGCTGACTATCAGAGTGAGTTTCTCTCTGCTAGAGTACCCATGCTGCATAGTTCACATTATATCACAGTTATGGAGCTGAAGCGCAAGAAAGAAAATCCGTCTGGAAGGAGCCACAGAGAATATTTCCTGAATAGATGCAGCAGAGTTTCACGCACTGGCCCATCTTAAACATAAACCATGTGCTGGAAACTCTGATTCAAGACACCAAGAGCTGTAATGCAAAAAAAAACACACCCTGCACACACAGAAATGAAACGCACCATACTGCTCACCAATTCTGACAAATTGGTGAGCACACACAACACACTACAAGCACACGCAAGGAGATCACGGAGAGCAAACACAGTCAGTGGGTCGTACCAATAGTACATTTCTTTAATGAAGACGATTGAAATCATGGCGATGTTTGAAACCGAATAATGAATCTTCAGTGACTGCAAGCAGAATCGAAGCAGATAATATAAATAACCCCAACAACCGGTACCATGTACCTCAATTACATGTTTATAAAAAACCTCTTTCATTTCTTTACAGTCCAATGTTGTATGAAAATCACAAGGTAAAAGGATTAGATGGTAATTCCCATCTATAGAGCGTCCATTGGTAAATATAAAAAAAAGTCTCATTATCAAAATAAATAGATGGACCTGAAGACTGATTCACCTGATCAGTCTGGCAGGGATCTCATCCTTCAGCTCATGTTGTGTTCAAGTGCTCTTCAAACCAACCAGGAGCCAAGTATGACATAAACATACAAAACAAAAAAAAGTAAACTTCAACTTCATCATTCATTCATTTTGGATAGGCTCCTTCATGAACACAACAGTTGTTATTGCACAGCTATGACATCACAGTTTCTTCCCACAAACGTTGAGAGACAAACGGAGGTTGTATTTCTTTGGGCAGTCTCTCTCTCTCTCTCTCTCTCTCTCTCTCTCTCTCTCTCTGTCTGTGTCCCCTTCATTGCCTAATGCCCGTTCTTCACCAGCTCATGGACTCCAGTCTCATCGATCATCAGGGTTGGTTGAAACTCTCGACCCTTCACCAGCTCTTCAAGACCCTTAAATTAGTGAATGATTGATTATTTCCGGCGGACTGCAGGACCAGAATAACATCTGGATGCTCCATTGAATGCAGTGGGCTTTGCCTCCTTACCTCTCCCCCGTAGGACCGCAGTGGGGAAATCTCACATTTGATTGGCATGTCCGTTCCGTCCTTCAGGCTGTGTTGGGAAAGGAATGAATTCAGGGAGGATCAGAAGAAAGACAAAAAGAAATAGGGTGAGTGATTCACTCATGAGAAGGCGGAGGGAATGTAGAGAGAAGAAGAAGCTGCACGTCCATGAAACACAGCTGTTCTGTTTGTGATTAGAGGTCAAAAAGGCAGAGAGTAAGAGGTTCATCATTCTCAAACAAGACCAGTGATTAGTCCTCCGATCCGGCTTCCTATAGAAGGAAACAGATGAGTGACAGGTAATGTGGCGTTGGAAGAGCTTTCCAGCACATCACCATCACGCATCTGGTTTACTTGTTGATACAGCAAGCAATCACATGTAAGGTACTTCAGGTGTTTTCTGAGCAGCTGCCCACTCAAGATGAAGATGAAGATGATGAAGGACAGGCGGAATAATTCAGGGAAAACCAAACCCTTTAAAGTCTGAACAACATTCACGGGTGCTGTGGATTTCGTTGAAGCACATGCTCATTTACAAAGAGGCGGGTATTTGGCAAACTAGCAAGCAATGAACGGCGGTGTCTGTCAGAGCAGCATTTCACGCAAAAATCAACAGGTTCATCTCATTATCTGTTACAGAGTTGCCACTGGCTGCAAGATTGTGTGACTGTTGCCTTTTACCCAGCATGCAATACATTATGTGTATTAGTAGCATCTATCTGAGAGGAAAATGATCCGTCAGCAGGGCATTCTGACAACATCACTGAACCAGATGCTAAGAGGACGGTCTCTTCAGTCATCTAAGCTGATCCTCACGGCCATTTCCTGCATCCCAGCCGACTGAAAAGCCACAGGAAAATAGCAGCAGGCCGCCGCATATTCCCACTTTCAGTGGTAGTGATGGAAGAGGTACGCCAGGGATCAGAAGTAGAATTCTAGTGTTAAGACATCTGAGTGAGAGGAAAAGAAAGCCAAAACCCCATCACCATGCACTCGGTACTGCAGGGGGATGATAATTACTTTCTGCTGCCATCATCTGTGACACTCCTTGGGGCTCCGTCTCTGGAAACATTGCACGGGACACACAGGAGCAAGACCAAGCATGGGAGAAGGGGAAGTGAGAGAGTAAAAGCATATGATGTGTATAATACAGATAAAAAAAAGAGCCAATGAATGAGATCTGTGCACAGAGTGATGGGAACGTTGGGAAGGTGGTGAATAACCGCCAGGGGTGTGTCATGCCAAACATGATGTGTGTCTGTGTGCACAACGTGCATGGTGGTGCTGTGTAGCAAGATGGCTGTGGTCACCTGGGTATGGCGGGCACACGTCGGCCATTTTCGTCAATGAAGTGGCCCCCGGCGTTCAGCACCCAGCGGTGGTGGAGGGACATGAGGGCATGTTTAGCTGTGGTAGGCGTGTCCTTTCCATCCTGACTGTCTGCATTTTTCAGCGGGGAGAACTCGTCCTCCCTCAGCACCTCGTACACAACAAACGTCCTGATGGACACATCAGCATGTCAGTGCACATCCAAACACCGCAAACGACACATCGCATTTACATTTTCTTGCTTTAAGGCCTGAATGATATACGATAAATGAATCAGATGAATGAATGAATCATCAATTATCAAGTAAAAAGGCCAAACATTCTTCTTGCAATGATTGTGTGCAGGAAAACGCCTTAGTGATCAAATGAGCTCCTACAATATAGAGTTCATAGTCAGCATTAAACCTAAACAATCAAAGAAGTGGACTGTTAAAAAACAAATTTGAGTTGATAGAATGACTAAACCTAGCTAGGTTATTAATCTGCATAATTAGATGTAGATAATATGTGGCCCATGGCTACGAGAGCCTCAACCGAACAGCAGAGAACAAGAAGAGAATATCTGGCTGCAGTGAGTCAGTGCATTTGGATTTGTCTGAAGTGGCCCGGCTGGAAACAACTGTAACCCATCTCTGAAGCAACATCAAGAACTATTTCTCATCCTTTGAAATACTGAGGATAATCCTTAAGGGGAACTTGAGACATGGACAGTGGTTTTCTATCAGACCGTCCTTACAGGAATCCTCTCATTAAATGTAAAGCTCCATTAGCAGCGGTTTGACTCAAAGGTGACGTCATGCAGCACTGGAGGAGGTGGCAGCAGGGAACAGCTCATAAACCTGCAGAGAGCAATCCTGGCTCAGTCTGCTTCAACAAGACCTTCAGGACCGGGGGCTGATGGGACAGGAAAAAAGGACGCTGGCTGTTTTCCGCCTGCTCTGAACCTGAAGTCTTCCAGAAGAAAATGTGAAATCCTGCCACTTCTTAAAAGCACGATAATATATTCAGCGCGTTCTCTGTCTCTGAGTTTCATGTGAGGGGCTTCTGTTCGTGTTGGCACACACTCTGTGCCGGAGGTGGAAAAAAATGCATTATTACTCACTTAGAAAACTGGAAGATGTCGAAAACAAACTTTTCCATTTTAATCCCATTTGGTTTGTCTGGCTGGATGAGTTGACCTTTGGAATCTACATGTGGGATCTTCTTCTGGGCCACATGGTGCTGCAGCTTTGGCTCGTACTTTCTGGTGTATCATAAAAAGTGAGAAAGATACATATCCACACATTCAGTTTACCAAGATCCTGAGTTAATGTTCTCGCCAAAAGAAACCACACAAACATACATTTTAACAGACAGGAACCGGATCTGCGTGAGAAGTTTGAGATTGACCAGTGTGTGTGAGTCTTACTGTACTATGTCCCTGAGGAAGGAGAAGCTGAAGAAGTGGTTGGCCACATTTCCTGAGTTGAACATCAGGCGCCCATCAGGGCTGCGCTTCTGAGCAGTTTCCAGGGTGATCTCGCTGTACTCCACCACCTGATAAAGCCCATCCACCTTGCAGACCACACCCACCGCCTCTGTTGGATTGGTTTTCTCCACCACCTGGAAACCACGCCAGTTTTTATAAACTGCTGACCAAAACATGTAGCTACCTGGCCAACTGAACACCTAACACACCACATGAACAGCTGTTCAGCGATTTTTTATATACTTACAAATATGTGACATAATTCTGAATAAACGGGTAAAACAGAGGATGGAGCAAAAACAAGTTAAATGTATAAGTATGTTTTACAAACGGATGAGGCGCAACCTTTTTTTCCCCCCTTTTTTCTCCTGTGCATATTGCATTTTAATACAGCCAACAAGTAATCGTCTGCTCTACCCTCTTCCCATTTGCTGGGTCCTAATGACAGAGTGGAGTCCTGATGAGGGGGTTTGTGAGCGGGGTGGGGGTGCAGGGGCGGAGGGGTACGGGTGGTGGTCATGGTGGTGAAGCCACATGAAGGGTAGCAGAGCTTAGTCATTTATGATGGGAGGGTGGGACTCTGCTCTGATCTGATCCTTCCATTTCTACCCCACCACACCACTCGTAACATCCAGCGGGAGTCGGACCGTCCACAGAGTTTAAGCTTTCGATAAACTGAACTCTGGCTGGAAAATAAACTCTGTGTGATAAAATATATTTCAGTGTAGAAAAGAAATCAGCTGGCTAGTTGAGATGTTCAACAAAAGCCTAAGACTCAAACTGGAGCTCTCACACAAGTAAACACCAATCAGCCATAACATTAAAACCACCCATGTCATATTGTGTGGATACCGCTTTTGCCATCAAAACAGCTCTATTATCCTCAGTTTGATCCGACACCTTTTCCTTTCAGAACCAGCATTAACTCGTTCAGGAATTTGTGCAACAGTAGCCTTTCTGTGGGATCAGATATCACAAGTCAGCCTTCACTCCCAACACACATCAATGAGCCCTAGGCACCCACGAGACCAACATCCAACAAGACCTGAAGTGGAGATGCTCTGAAACAGTCATCAAGTCATCACAATTTAGCCCGTGTCAGAGTGTTTCGGATAATTATAGTTTTTCCTGCTTCCAACACATCAACTTTGAGGACAAAACCTTCTCCTGCTGCCCAATATATCCCACTGACTGAGAAGGTGCCATTGTGAGAAGATTATCATTACTCTGACTTCACCTGTCAGTGGTCATAATGTTATGGCAGAACAGTGTATTCATATAGAAGTGAAAAGGAAGATGACATTTAAAAAAAGAAACTAATAAAGAGGAGCTGGTATCACTGGTTAGTCAAACATGTATGTTTAACTCAAGGTCATATCCTCTCTGCCCAAAGAGCCGATTTTGAATACTGTTTCCTTTCACACATTTCCTCATTGTTTCTCTTCATAAATGGGTGAAGCGGAAAATATCACGTTGTATTAAGTCTTAACGTTGACCATGAGTTTCTGACATTTTAATTTTAATGTATTCGGTTATTCTTAATTAATTCTTGTTTTGATTTTAGATATTATATGAAGTGAGGCTCTGTTTTGTATGTTGTTGTAATTTCTCCTTGTAAGGAGCCCAGGACGACTAGAAGTCATTAAATTGGCAAATCCTTTGGGATCCTATCAAAACAATTATTTAATATAACATTTATAAAACCAGGAGAATAAAAGCCTTTTGAGATCAAGTGTCTATTTTAGAAGTGTGACTGCGCCGAAAGGCATCAGCATACTTAACGCAGCAAACATTAAAATCACATAAAGAACTCCACAGTTTACAAATACAATACATGTCGATACAAGTAACAATAAAAATACAAAGTTGTATCATATTTTAAAATGCATGTAGAGCTACTAAATTCCAATTAACAAGCAAAGCATATACATTTGTTTATTCTTCAATAACAACGAATAAACAATAAATTAACCAAACGAGCATTTTTCCTGAGTATTTGAATTTGAATATTTGGATCCTCTGTTGGCGCGGCGCCAAGTACTCAAACACTCAACCCCTCTACGATATTAACGCCGTTTTCCCCGACATTTTCTCTGAAATTTGATGGGCCTGTTTCTCTCACATTGTCTCTCATAAAGCTTTAATGATGTGGAAAGTCCCGCTTTCCCACATTGTGAGAGCATAACCAAGGTCAAATCCTGACTTTTGCATTTCTGAAAAAAGCACTTATATACATATATATATATATATATATACAATTAACACATTGACATTGCATTAATGATTATATATATTCTTAAAGCTCTTGTTGCTTTGTATTGTAGGAGATGGCAACCATTCAACATAATCAACGTACATAATATGACTGAACTAGCCGTGCCGATGGCTCTCCTGTCTAAACTTATCTGAGACGTGTTGAAATATATACCAAAACAAAAAAAATAGAATATAATAAAACCAGTTTACATCAATTATGAATATGCTTTACATAGTAGTGGTAAAAATGTCCCATCTCAACAGTTGTATAGTGAAATGCTCTCTTTTCCTCCTCAAAATGAAAGTACTCTCTGTCCAAAGAAAGTGTTTAGGAAAAAGTGGCATCACCACGTCATAACCCTGTTACCCGAGACCATCATTAAAGTTAGTTAAATTCTGGGCTCAACCCTCAAATTTCCTTAGAAGCTGAGTGAAATTACTGCTCAGGCTTGAGATGGAGATGAAAAGAGGGTTTATACCTCCACCTTGTGGTGAGTTGTGGACATTGCAGGTGTATGCAAGGCGATAGTTAAAGTCTTTTGACAACAAACTGACCACAACTTTTTAATACATGACAGACAAACAAAACTATGATACAAAATTAATATGCATCCTTTACAGCATCCTGGACTTAGAAAAAAAACATGGCACATTTAGACGTGTAGGCAATGTCGTATATCAATAAAAAATATCCATAAAAGTGTGTTTCTTCTTTATTTTCTACTATTTGATTTGATTATTATCTTATGACTGTCTGATAAGCTGAAAGGTAACTGAGCTCATAATTGTTGCATAAAACTGACGGTTCATTGCGACAGACGACTGCACGACATTAGAGATCCTACTGCTGTACGGATTTTACTGTTGATCTTATGTTTCTTAAAATCCTCTGATAATAAATAAATAAATAAATAAATTGTTTTTAATGCTCAGTAGAAAAAAAAAACTTGACTCTGGCTGTTCCCTGAAAGTTAAAGAGCACTCTATGCATCTTAAAGACATATTTGAAATGCTTTAAAGAAAAAGGATAAAAACTGGAATGGCCAAAAAGAGTAGAGGGTGTGACCAACCTTAGCTCCACAGTCCGCGCCTTTCTGTACACAGAAACCAATAAAGGCTGGGTCTGCCACTTTGACCAGGATGTTGTCTACACAATACACATGGACGGATTCAATACCCCTGCGCTCCATGTCTTCCAGGATGCCCTGGTTCCCCAGTGCTCTGTAAAGGCCACCGTTCCCATCTGAAATACAAATGTAAATGCACTCACACAACAAAAAAACACAACAGCTCCAATTGGCAGATGAGGCGTAAAAATGGAGCCAAAATCCAAGAATTCCTGCGTGGGCTCACCAGGGGCCATGGAGAGCCTTCCTTTGCTCTCCAGGATGATCTTGCCTTTATAGTCCATGGCTGGTAGCATGCCCTGCTGAAAGAAGACAATGTTGTTCTTGTCCAAGCCAAAAAAGTTATGTCGTGAGAAGAATTTCTCCGTGGCCTCCATTGTTCTGCCACTAGTCATGATGTACCTGAAAGCAACACAGGAGGGACGTAAAGGCTCACATATGACTACGTTTCCACTCTAATTTAAACAGTTACAAAAGTTGCACCCAAAGGAAAACCCTCGCTGGTACATGAAAATTCCATCTTTTTTGAGTGCAGGGCGTATTAACAAAACCAACGGTTATAACAAAGATGTTATCAGTCCAAACCAGAGACCTAACTTAATCTATGGCAGACAATAAATCATAACCACTTCCCTACAGAAACAGACGTGGGGAAGATTGTGTCATTATATCATATCGAACACAATCTTCTGTAACTGTTAGATCTTTACAACAGTCTTACATGTCCTTTATACACTCCACTGACTTCCTGGTATTTCCATCTCTGACATTTTGAACCCGTCTCTTGATGTGCTCCACGGGGTACTAATCTCTTTCCTGTTAGACAATGTCCTCGGACAGAATTGCTTTTCACTCTGACAATAATTCGACCCACTGAATCATTACGCTGAGTCAGCCGGAAGAAATATTCCCAGCTCTCATTACAAATATCCCTTTTTGATAAAATAGCAATTCAATGGGGGCACACAGGCTTAAATGTTTACTCCTAAATGTCTTACCAGGGAATACAGCACTTGATATTGTGCCTTTTCTCAGCCAGCTGTTGCAGCTTCAATATGCGTTCAGCCTGGATCTGAAAGAGGGTCTTGTGGGACGGGAGCCGCACATCGTACATTCCTTTGGGATAAGAGACCCCCAGTCTGGTTCCCTGGCCCCCAGCCAGAAGCAGGACCGCCACTTTGGTCTGAGAGATGCAATGTAGACCTGCAGGAGCGCAGCGCAGTTTGAATCATCTTTTATTGCCGTAAGAATATGTGGCCCATAAAACATCTTTTAGATGCTCTTTTAAGTGTGCACGTTGAGAGGGTGGAACATAACACACTCCCGCAATATCTAATCTATAATGACGGCCAGAGTGCATTCCCTTCTGAAATTCATCTTGGACAACTAATGACATGCCAATAACATTTATTAAGCCATCGGCCAAGATTTTATGACTACTTCTATAGGACTTTGGTAATGTGTTTAAATAAATTAGCCCTTAAACAAACCCTGTAACCATGACAACGTCCAGGGTTGACGTTGATATAGTTCATCGGTCGGTGTTTTATAACTTATAAAGTTTATCATAGATAAACAACTGTTGTTAAGTGGCTCAAAATGCAACACTCATCCCTCTTATGAAGCCAAACGTTAACACCAGGAGACAGGGCGGGCCTGCAGGAAAATGACTAAACTCCTAAACCTACATACAAACACACACAGATTCGGTCCCTAAAGATCAGGGCGACCTCATGAGTAAAGGTCAAACAGCAACCGTTTACGTCAGGACCAAATTAGAAGCAGATGTTCTCTGCTGCCAGCCTCCTTTGTCATACTCCCCCAAGAAAAAGACTCACTTAATGGCCAGACCCCCGCTGCTAGGAGGATTACGCAAGATATAATGAACAACATAGGCTGACTTTCTCAAATATCGAATTTACGCAGGAAACGTGGAAACGTTTAGATAACCACACGGGAAGAAACGTTTCTGATGTTGCCCAATGTGGACGTCAATCAAAAGTTATTAAACACAGTTTTATTAAAAAAGGCTGCCTTTCTGTGGGTCTAAAATATCAGAAACAGAAGTTATCAAGACCCCCTCTATGTCCCATGACGGCATTACATTGCATTTGGGTTGGCACGTTGTTGAAATCCGCTTCAGGCTTCCCAGCGAGAAACCAGAAAATCTTCACCCTGTCTGAAATGTAGGCCGTTACTTCAAATATTTTGCTCAACAAGAAGACTCAGTCCAAAGGCTTCAGTCTTTCTACGGGATAAGTATTCCCATATTCCCCCCAAAAAACGTAGCTTACAAATTAGTATTTGCTCACATGTTTACTCCTGCTGTGAGACATTGTAATTACAGCCTTACCTCAGCCAATAAAACCAAAGGTTGCCAGTAATATCCTTTTTGTTTCCTTATAATATGAAGCACACTGCTCAGATAAAGGCTAATTGTTCAAGCTCACACAGTAGCTGTATGAATATATTTTTCTTGAGCAGATACTGTTTTGAGAGAGCTCACCTGTGAGTTCCCATTCTTTAATACTCTCCCTATCCCTTGTCACGCTCCCCAGCACATCCCGGGGCACGGGCTCCATGCGGGTGTCCATCTTCTCATGCTTGCCATTGCCGGATGTTTCCATGGCCTTCTTGAAGAATCCATTTATCTCCTCAAAGTCCATCCCCTGCAGATCTTTGGTTAACTCAGCCTGCTCCGTATGGCTAAGCTCATTCCAGAACTGCAGGAGGTGAGACTGGTCGGCTTCAGCCAACCTTCGGGAGAGTCCGTTGCTTGTTGGGTCCATGATCAACAGCAATTTTGAGTCAACTCTGGCAAAAAGACAGATGAAAAAAATGGAATGAATGGTTGCTGGTGGATTTGATGGTCATGAGGACTGAGGATACAGAGAGCTTATGATCATCAGTCTTTATGGAAATTGTCAGGTTTTTACGAAATGAAGAGGAGTTAATAGTGTATGTTTAGACATACAGTATATTTCACGTACTGAGGGCTTATTCTAATTTCAGATGAAATATAATTGTGTTAATACACAAAACTAATGAAGAATCAAAATGATGATAGAAATATGGGACTCCTAAGAACTACTTACAAGGCAACTGGTCATATAGAGATAAAACACTAGTTTGATAAATGTCTGGGCTAAACTTTGATTGGTGGGTGGGGTCGTACTGGTAATAATTACAACAGTATTCTTCCAACACGTGTTAGTGCTGATCAAGCTAGCATAACTTATGCTATTATAAAACTTTTCCAAATTTTACAGAGAATTACAATATTTACAATAATATACAATAATAATATACAAGAATTACAATATTTGATTACTTTCTTGATATGATCCACAAAGAGAAATGAGAGAAGTTTCAGGTATTTGAATGATTATGCTGAAGGCTACAGTAAGATGTATTTTCTTTAGACTGTGACCCTGTGTTTCCAGGAGGCTGCATCAATTTACACTGGGATTATGTTATAAACTGATCATACGCACATCCGTTTTCTCGCGTGGATCTCTGCATTCGCATAGTGAATTTTAATAACATTGAGATTCAACAGAAAGTAGTATTTTTTCCACGAGCGTGTTTTTTAAGTCATGCTAAGCGGGGAATTGTACATTGTTCACTCTTCGCGTTTAGCCGGTGTCTTCAGCGCGAGCAGCTCTACGCGTGACAGCTACACCAGATGCTAGCAGTTTGCGGGCTAACTGGAGTTGAAACAGCGGAAATATATGCGATTATATGAATGAAAGATTGATTTCTTACCCCGATGAGGCGTTCTTCTTGGAAGTAAAACCATTAAAGCCTGTCGCAGGGTCATATCTTGTACTGGTTAGGACGCCTCCCACCCGGTATACACCTCCTGTTACGTCACGTTGACGTGGCACTAACAGCGGTGCCAGGACTTGTGTGTAATGCTGCTTTCAAGAGCTCCTCGGACTTTTTAGCTTACTATTCTACAGGACGTGCCAAAAAAAGCTCGCAGTATGTAAAATGTGAATAAAGATAGAATTAAATAATTTTAAAACTCCTTAAATCAACTCACATGGTTGGTCGCACATTACTTTTCTATTCATATTGATAAATGTCATTTTTTTAGAATAAACAAACGCTCATCCTGAATTTGTTGCCTGTGGAATTCAGATCATTAAAGATACTTTAGAAGTTTGGTTACCAATATTTCATTTCATATTTTATTAACCATCACCCATTTAGCCTTTGGGAGGAGTTTGAATTAACTGTTGAGGTTTTATACAGGGGAATTATGTCCCACTCTTACTTGATAACGACTTCAGTTTCTCAACAGTCCGAGGTTTCCCGCGGATTAAACGCGCCACACGTTCTCAATATTGGGGAGAGGGACTGCAGACAGGTAGTCCACTGTCCGGAGTATGTGACCCTTAAGCCAAGCTGTTGGATGGCTTGAAGAATGTGGCGAGAATATGGTTTTGCTTTAATATAAGCAGTATATGGTGTTCAGAAACCTGTTTGTACCTTATAGCCTGAATGGAGCCTTCACATATATGCAAGTTAGCCATGCCCTGGGCACTGACTCACCTCCATACAATCACAGATCCTGGTTTGAGGTTTGTGGTGGTAATATTCAGGATGATTCTTTTTCTCTCTAGCTTTGAGGACACAATTCCAAAAAGTATTTGAAATATGGACGTGTGGGATCAGTGGACATTTTTGCACTGTGCCCAAACCCAGAGGAGTCATTGGCATTCCTGGATGATGTTGATATATGGTTGTGTTTTCACCTGAAATAGTAGATGAAAGAACAATCTGGGTTCAGTGAGAATGGTTTTCCAAAGTGTTCCAGAGCCCATATAGTAATATGCTTCCTTGAATCATACCTTTTTTTATGCAGCGCAGTTAGAGGGATCAAAGGTCACGGAAATCCACCATTAATATTCACCCTTGGCCCTTACCTGCAGGGAAGTCTCCAGTTCTCTGAATCTTTTGATGATATAATGGTTTGAAGGTGGTTAAATTCTCATATTGCTTGTGACTGCACATGAAGAAGTGATGATTTTGGACTTTTGAGCTATTTCCCCTGGCAATATTCTTTACAGACCGTGACAGCATTTTTGTAATCAGGGTTGTATAAGTCAGGTAAAATGTGGGTGTTTGATAATATAAACAATGCATTTAAAAGCTCACTATCATTTTCAAATTGTCTCAGGTAGATTGTATTGTACATGGATGCAGACACTCATTTGCTCTTTATTAACATTTCATGTTCATATAATGATCGTAATGTAACATCAAAAAAGAACAAAATAAAAAGAACACCAAAACATTGAAGAATCACACATTTCTTTAGGAAATTATAAAGGGAGATAATTACTTTTTACACAATCAGTAACTGCTGTGGTATTTACTGTTTTACATGTTTTCAAAGAGTTTGTTAGCAAGTCCACAACACCCTAACCGCCTCCAGTACATCATCGGCATGATCTCAGTCATGTTGACCCAGCCATGGCGTTCTTGGTGATGTCATCTACACCACAATCTTACTGCCTCTTCACCAAAGGGTTATTTTAATAAGGGAGTGGTCAGACTGGACTTTTTTTTCTTTTTTCTTAAAGCATCATAGCCATGTCTTTTGGAAAGAATGATCAGACTCACCAAACAGTTACAACAGTCATGACCAAACCTCACATACTGAGAATTAAAAACCTGTGTACGTACATATAGGGCAGGTTTTTGGGCCTTACTCTCACAGATGTCGCTCTGAAATTCTGGAATCATTTGGGAAACTGGTTCTCACAGAAGCTATCCATCAATATACTTTCGGGGGACAGTCAGTATGAAGAAAAGAAGTTCACTCAAACACTATTTATTTGAGTATGATATTCTACATTTGTTCTAACTCCATTGCAACTCAAGTGGGAGTAATGACTCCACTCCACTTATTTTAGAGTTATCGTCACTGGACACAGAAACATCTTATGAAATACTGTGGACTACTCTCTAATCTTCACCAAGATCCAAACTGTCTAATATTTCACAAGAAAAGCAAAGATTACAGAATTGTCCAGAATCAACTAACACTCTGTCAAATTTATCTTGTGAGCTTCAGCAGCAGGAAGACCTAACTCCCACTTTGGCCACCGCGGTCCTAAACTGCTGATAATTAATGTTACCATGAGCAGCTACAACAGCAAACTAATGATTTGACATTGATGTAATCTACGATCTGATAATGTCATCTTTATCAAGGTATCAACCACAGTCTGTTTCAGTGGCATAAGTTCTGTTAGTTTTGATATTGTACGTTTAGAATATTTAATTTTATATTTGAATCGTATTTGCGTGTTTTTTTTTTGCACTTGACCTTTATTTTCAATATGTAATCAATTATGTAATTGAACGTGAAAACACGATATGGATCACATAACAGGAATAGGCCTCACTTCCGTCCATCTTTTTCAGGTTCTGTTTTTAAAAGTATCCCAGACACAGGCACTCAGTCAGCCTTATTTCATTCTGTACACAAACACCTTTATGTTAAACCAGTCATGTCTTCACGAGAACATCCGGAGTCATGAGGCCACAGAGAAAAGGGGTCAGGGAAAAATCTCTTTTCTAATGTTACTGAATCCTCAGTGTACATAAATACACACCTTCACAGTCAAAACTCTAGAGTTCAGTCACATATCGGTCCAACAACTCCTCATGAGTTGAATTGTGCAGATAAAGTGTCCTTATCTAATATCAGTAGTTGTTGTTTTACCGGTGCCCGTTAAAAACATCGGTCGTTAGTTGGCTCTTCCATCAAATACACACTTTTTAACCATTCTCTCCGTCATTGTGGGAAGAATCGTCTTACATTTCTTCCTGAAAGTCTAATCAACTTTTTGGTTCTCTGCAGCAACACCTCAAATAAATACACTATATCAGATTTATTTGGATTCCATATACTCTGAAGTCTTTCCCTATAAAACAAGAATGCTGGCTGTAGATCACCTGATCTCCTTCTGGAAGTTCCTCCTGTAACGATGTCATTTTCAACAGCATAGTTCTGATGTGTTGCTGTATCTCGCTAGAATCTTAAATTCTCTCATTTTAGTTTCCCACTCAAACTCCATCCAGGTTGGACTACTCGTTGATTTTTACCAGAAAGACGTGTCTCCTCCCACATTTCATCAGTAATAATCATATTCATCTACGTTTCGGTTCAATTTCCAGAGTGTCTCTTGTTCCGTCTTCTTGAAGCCACTTGTGTAGATGGGCTATACTATTTTTATTCACCGCTCCCGCCATATAGTTCCATGGAATATGCTCTCTAAGTTTGATGACAGTTGGCATACCTGTTAAATATGACTTTAAAAAAAAGAAGAAGAAATCTGAAAAAAATCTTTCCAAATTATTTTCTTCAAATGATTTTTAAAGATTCTCCATCTGAAATACCCACAATAACCATCCTTTCATCTTCCCATTTTCTGAGGTCATTATCTATTTTTGTAGGAATAGCTGGGATTTTTTAATGCTGAGCTTACCGAGTTTAAAAAGTGTTTTTTTTTTTGTTTTTTTTGGCACTAACCAAGTTTTCATTGTGAATTTGATGCGTTCATTATCTAGTCTGAGTTTATTCCAATTTGTCTGCCTCAGGCATAGTAACCCTTACAAGGAAATATTGGGAGAAGAATTTGGTTCTGTACTAACCCACTTTGTATTCTTATCAAATTCTTTCTGTGTACCATCAGCTGTGCTGCCCATTAATAGTGTTTAATATTAGGCAAATTCATTTTATTTTGGCAGTTAGAGAGTCTTGAGTCTAAGTCTCGGCTTTTCGTTCTGCCAAGCACATCTTTATATTAATTTATCAAGACCATTGAATACAATCACAGAGACCCCTATTATTAGAGGCTGAAGAAGAAGAGCAGCCTGGGTAGGATATTCATTCCAGTTGTACCAATTACTGAAGAAGGGCGAATCTCCTGATTATATCTGCCTTTATCTTTTTCATCAGCTTTCCGTAATAAGCTTTAGATAGTTTAGAATTGGAGGGAGGGATGAAAACACATAAATATCTGAAGCCTTAGCAAAGTCATTGACCTCTGACCAGGTTATGTTGTTGTGATGGTCATACACCCGATTGCATCATCACTTTCGACGATGAGTCACTGGTTTTATATCGGGATATCACACCGTACTCATTAAAAATCTACATGACGCACTGAAGGGACGGGGTTGCTTAACTATAACAATGTCAACCACAAACAAAGACATCTGAAGTTCCAAATATCAAAGAGCAAGGGACTCAATTGTCTAATTGTCTGCCCTTAGAGCAGAGAGGCAGTAAACCAGTGCTGAAAGCTCTCTCCCTCTCCTTCCCTACCTGGATTTTTAGTAAGCTAACTCAGAGCCGCTTGGGCCGCACGACCACAGAAGAAATGTGACTGGCCTCTCCGTGAAATGAACTTGGTGGGCCATGGATGGCTTCCAGTTCTGGAGGGATCGCTCGCTGGGAGGAGAGATTGTGCGCAACCTTGGAATGGATGTGGGAGTAAAAAACCCTTGGAATCAATGGAGTCTGGGCGGGAATGGGGCGCTCTGAAGCTCACAACCAATGCCCCAAGCCCCCTTCCCTGTACGGCTGCTGGGAAGGAGGCTGGCTGCAACCAGCCGAGTTGAATTCCCCTGTCGAACTGCAAGAACCCACCATTCACCTCTAAATGTTATGTAAGAAAAGTGTTCTTTCTGGCGATCATTTGATTTTCTGGTGCTAAATAATTAATTAGCAACAACAACTTAAAAATGCTAAATCCCCCTTCATATCCTGCATCTGGTTTGTTCATCCAGGTAACTGTACTGTGCAAACATGGAGGCCTCTATATTAAGGAGCTGACCCACACCTATGGAGATGCAAAGGTATTTTTCCAAACTAACAATAATAATAACAAAATAATAATAATCGTAAAAATAATATTATTTTTTTTACAACTGACACTACACCAAACAAAAAGTTATTATTATTATATTTCATTTATTCAAAGAGGTACGCCTAAATTTAATACTCGGTACCTTTAGATGGACTACCTCTTTGTTCCACACGGGGGCGCACAAACAGCGATGAGCTGCCGGAAGTAGATTCCAGTCAGCTGGTCCAGTTTTGTTTTGGTCCTCCTCCTGCCTTAAGGCTAACGAGCTGCTAACACAAGTCTGTGTTTCTGCTTTCGGCTTTTTTGTGGAGCAGCTAAAGGAAATGAAGAAGTTTTTAGGAAACATTAAGAAGGACATTAAATTTAAAACAGCGGGTCCTGGGAAGAAACTAACAGAAGATACAAGGCAAGTAAAAACTTTTACCGTTGCATCGCTAGCCAAACAGCTAGATGCCTGAAAAGATAGACTTACAAAATAACACCATATTGACACCGGTCATTCATCATCATTGACCGATATTAGCAAGCTTAAAGTTTAATAGGAGAATGCTGATTACTCTTGTATTTTTCCACATTCTGTTTGGTGGGGTTTATGAACTAACGGTTTTCCGCGGTGGGTAACTGGATTATATAATCCTCAGAGAAGAAGAACAGTCCATCTAATGACAGCTAATGAGTTAATCTCTGAATAAGCTTCTTTAGCCCATGCTGTTAGTCAGGTTAAGTTAATTGTATTCATGATAAGGAAACTTATTGCGCAATTTAAAAGACTATTAAATTTAACTTAGATTAAAAGTAAATCTGAGGCCGCAGAAACATGAGGGACGCCATGGATCCACAGACGTCCTTTTACGTGGCTTCTCTCTCCTCATGCAACTGTAGCGCCAAGCCTGACAAGGTGCAGAGCAGTTCCAGTGGCAAGAGTAACCGCCATGGACCCAGTGAAGGATCCCAGAGAGCTGGAGCTGCAGCTCTGGCCAGGATTGAGCAGATTCCGAAGCCAAAGGTCCACACCTCTCAGGATACCATCAGGAACCAGGGTGAGTCTAACAATGGTTATCAACAGTTTGAAATCCTTCATTATTAGTTTTTTGTCTAAATGGCAATGTTTGTTTGAGTGATGATGTACAGAGGTTATTAAATTAAGTTGTCATGTGGGTTTTGGGGTTCCTGCAAAACCTCCAAAGGGAGCTTCTCAGCTGACATAAGGTGAGAGGAGGAGTAAACCCTGGACAATTTGCCAGTTCATCACAGAGCCAACACATAGTAAGAAAGACAATCATTCATGCTCAGATTCACACCTACGGGCAATTTGAAGTCACCAATGAACCTATAATCCATGTTTTTGGACTGTGGGAGGAAGCTGGAGTAGCTGGAGAGAACCCACGCAAGCACTGGGAGAACATGCGTGTTTGAGTCCCTCAGGTGAAGGCCTCAGTAAAATCTAAATTGAGCGGTCTTTTACACATCGGACAGTACGGTATTTAAAACCCTGCATCCTGTATATTTTATGTGATCCCTGCTTTGTGCTGCTAACAATGTACAACACATCATCACCATGAAATTTGGTCATCGCCTTCTAGACACTTTATAGCTGTAGTTACAGAATCTCATTTAATAATCTGTTGTCATTCTAAAGACTAAAAATATAATATATAAATGCTTGTTTTTCTGTGTTTGAATGTAGTTAAAAGAGAACTGGAGGCTGAGGCGGCTGCAGTGGCTGAGAAAGACAAGGCGGATACAGCAGAGGTATACACAACACTGGTTTATTAACTTAATAAAATGATAACATTCAGGCTACATACAGCTCATATATTCATGCCTAAAAATTCTCCGCAGGGATCCAAAGTGCCAGTAAAAGAGTTTGCCTGCCTCTCAGTGTCAGGTGTGTATTTCACCTGTCCGCTAACGGGAGCAACTTTAACTAAGAGTGAGAGAGAGGCCCATATTAAAGAGGCCATTTTAATGGTAGGTCTGAAAATACTGTTCCTGGTCCTTTTAGCCTTTTAGCAATATAATACATTAATGAGAACCTAATTGGCTGTAATTGAGAACTGTTGATAAATAATGCACTTTGTTGTTGCCATCAGCGGTTTGAGGAGGACGCAGTTGAGGCCTCCGTTATGATGGTTCACTCATTCAACAAAGACAGAGAGAAAGTGAAGGCTGCTGTGGACATCATCAGCAAGTAAGACACTTGGAAAAGGTTAATGCTTACAGATATAAGGATTTCTTTCAAATAAGGCGGTCTATTATTGTAATGTTTGATCTTCATTGACTTTGTGTTCTTCATTATTGTTTCCAACAGGTATGTCGACAATATATGCAAGAATCCCACTGAGGAGAAATACAGGAAGATTAAACTCAGTAACAAGGTGTTCCAGGTGTGTCCATACATTTATGACATTCCATACAGCATAAGCATAAGGAAATTATATTTGTATTCATTCCACAATATGACTTCTTAATTTATTTCAGGACAAAGTTCGATGTGTTGAGGGCACTAGAGAGTTCCTGCAGTCCCTGGGCTTCATAAGCATTATGTTTCCTGTAGAAGGTCAAGGTAAATTAATACTGATGATGAAAAAAGATCCATTTGGACTCAGTGGTTGTTGTTTTTTTCATCTCATCTTTTGAAAGTCATCCTGACTGTTGCATATTTTGGATTTGTGTTTGCCTTCCCCGGATTTCAGAGGAGGAAGAGGAGTTCCTTGTCTTACCAGATCAGAGTCCTGATGACTTGGAGTTGATGAAGGAGAGGAGAGATCGTCTTCAGAGAGGAGAACCAGTCAGGGCTCAGCTGGACAGGCAGCCTCAAGTGTTCAGACCCTCTCCCAACGCCCAACACTTCGAGCTGCCTCCAGAATTCTACAACCTGTCAGCAGAAGAGCTCAAGAGGGAACAACAGCAGAGGTACGGACTCCCTGGATCAAGAAGTCAAGGAATTCAAACTATGCCTTCACCAACCATTGAACAGAATAAATCCAATATTTAGTAAGTGTGAAAAGTGTGAAAATTCTGTATTTGTTACATATCGAGTTGCACATTGATTGGAGATCAAGTGAAGATGAAACGTTGTCAACTGTGATTAATAACCGCTTACTCATTGTGCTCGATTGATCCTCCACCAGCAGCACCAGCCTGCTAAAATCAACCACACCGATGCTCTTGTGTACGTCACACTGGTTGGTTATAGCTTGTGTTTTACGCAGCTTCCCAGTTTGTGTTAAAATCATCACGAGGGTCGGAAAAGACTGGCTTTGATCATTTGAAAGAGTTTTCACTCAATTACCAGTTTTTTTCTTTGTTTCTCAGGAGTGAGTTGGTGGACAAGAGCGCCATGTTACGCACCAAGGTCATGAGGGAGAAAGAGGAGCAAAGGGAGAGACGGAAGTACAACTACACCCTTCTCAGAATCAGGCTGCCTGATGGAAACCTGCTGCAAGGTAAAAGATTCTCCCTCTAATCAATTCAGGGGATCAAAAACGAGTCAACAACCCAACGAACCAAAGGTGACGTGTGATTCCAGGGACGTTTTATGCGTGGGACCGTCTGCATGTGCTGTTCGACTTTGTACGTGAGTCGCTGGTGGACGGCTGGCAGCCCTTTGATCTCATCGCTCCTGGAAGTCAGAAACTACAAGAGTCCGTTGAAGTGGCTCTTGCAGAGTGTAACTTGGTGAGTTGACATCAGAGTCATGAAACGGGTCAACAGGAAGTGGTGCATTTAGATAAGTGTGTCGTCACATTTCCCTTTAATGTTGAGACTGTTTATATTCCTTGTCCAAAAGTATTCACACCTACATGAGCTTCATCTTTACGCTGGACGAGACGTTCTATCATTTAAGCAAACACACCCAGTGTAATTATTGTGAGTCACTCAAACACACCACTACCTTGATGTTGTAGTTATTCTCTAAGACAAGGTGGAGTATCTGCAATAATTAGGGAAATTCACTTTTTTTTAAAGTGTTGTGTTTTTGGAGTTAATAATTATTCTTTGATGTTCCCACTTTGCCACATAAAAAACAAAA
The DNA here is from genome assembly GCA_009660295.1 of Lophius piscatorius. NCBI lineage: Eukaryota > Metazoa > Chordata > Actinopteri > Lophiiformes > Lophiidae > Lophius > Lophius piscatorius. The sequence continues at coordinate 58,021 of VRLP01001936.1, read as the reverse complement.
AGCTATTTTTATTCTCAGTTTGGCATTTTCTCATATTTCCTGCTTTTGCAGTTTAATTGAACCGAAATCGATATTCATCCTCTGGTGTAAATAATCCCTAACAAATGGGGAAATTATCTGTTAATCAGGTGAATTAAATTGGAGAACATGAACGTGTAATGTAACAGACTGAGTTTCAAAATTATTACAGATAAACCTTTTTTTTTCTTGAATTAAATGCCTGATTCCTAATTAGCACTCCATTGTTGGTAGAACAACGTACTTCTCTGATCGTCGCTTGATTGTTGATCATTAACTTAGTGAAACCAACAGAGTAAGACAAATTAAGGATGTTTAAAACACCCACAAGTAAACAGTTCTGTTAATTATGCCTGATTATTTTTAGGTAACAAGGAGCTGTGTGTGTAAGCATGTATTCAGGCAGAGTAACGGGTGAGTTATCTGTGTAATTACAGTATAAGTGAGGGCTCAGTCAGCACCGCAGTGGTAAAATTGCAAAGCTTAAGCACAGCAGGGTTTCTGGAGTTTCTGGAGTTTCGTTTACACCACAGCAGTCCAACTAATGAGGCCCTCTGATGTTTACTCAGCCATATTTACTGATCACACTGTCACTGAGGGAGAGGGTTGAAGTGATGAGGTAGAAATCTCCTATCTGCCTCAGACGGCTTCAGCCATGGAGCTCTGTGGTTTTGTCTGAGGGATAATTCCGGTATTGGAAAATAAATTGATTTCCAACATGAACTGAATTATATTTAGTATTTAGCTCTAAAATGATGTTGAAGGTCCCCTTTTTCACATCCAGTTTGTAAACTGGCCAAAAGTTATCAATAATTTCCTGACACTGTTTTAACATTTCAGTCTGTATATGTTAAAGAAAAAAACCCAAAAAACTAGCAGCCGCGTCTACAGGCCAATCAGCCTTTTGCTGCTTTTCATACCAAGCAAATGGTGAGACAAGATAGACACACGATAAATACTTCATAGCTCAACTACACGGCCAAACTCTTACAGGACTTGTGGTCAGAGGCATCACTAGACCCATTCTTCTGGGGCGCGTGACCCGTTACTGTTTGCTGCTCCCCAGGAGAATCTCATGTTCAGATTTTAATAAGCTCCTGTATTTGGGAGTGGAATAATTAGGACCAACATAGGTGGGAAAATAGGGTTGGTTTTTTTTTGTAATCCATGATGTCAAATCCAAATGTCGAGCAGAGCTCATAAAATAACCGAGTCACTTTGGACTTGTTTTGGACTGTTGGGGAATTATTGGTTTACTTTTAGATTCACATTCTTTTTAACATCAGTAAGTACAATGATTGTGTTCAAGTCCGTTTACAACTGAGGCCTCATTGTTTCTACAATCAAGTACTTTAATTTCCCTTCTATAATATCAAATCTTTCCTGCATGATTCTCCTCAGGTCCCTGCGGCTCTGCTCACATTTGCCTGGGATGCAGCTGTGCAGGCGGACATTGCAGCGGCAGGTGGAAAGAGCCCTTCCCTCCTCAAACCAGAGCTGCTAGAAACCATTTGTACCCTAAGCTGAGCACCCTGGACCCCCGGCGTGCAGTAACTCCCCGCTGGCACCGATGGGATGAAATTGCCCCTTAGAACCGACCGCTAATAACAAATTCTAACCGTAGTCTGAAAAGGGGGGCAGCTTCACCTTGATGCTTCTGCTGAGCGACCCCCCCCTCCCTTTCCGTGTGCTGCAACGTTACACTACAGACCGACCCAGCCGCGTATTGTGCTGAAAGAAACACTACTAACAGATGGAAGGAGAAAGCAGGAGCCAAGTTTTTGTTTTGGTTGCACCCTAAATGAATGTTCAGACTCTGGCTGTAGTCCTGTGTGCCGCAGGCATCAGTGAATCCGTTAGCTTTGCTTCACATGGCGTGTTTTAAATGTGTCCTCTTTCCTGCCGCCACAGTCCGTTAAATTGACAGTATACGCCTCTGCCGCTGTGACTGTACGGTTACCGAGAACCGTATGGAGTTGTTTGGGTTTTGTGAAGTAAATCAGTATTTGGTTTAGACGATCTTCATCCTGCCATCAGATGAAGTGATGAATGTTCATTCTAAAGCAACCTGCTGAAATCAGCAATGTTATCTCACTGTTTTTTTGGTTTTTTTTGGGTTATTACTTGACTTGAATGCTAGATAACCCTTAAAAACACACAAGAAAAGTAAAGTAATCAAAGTAGCAACTCATGAAAGGTACTTTTTTTCCTCAAAGGTGTCTGGTGGCTGTGAGGAGGGAGAATGGCCAAGTAACATTTTGGAAAGATTCTAGATAAAGAGTAGCCTTTGACTGTTTATTTATTTGGCTGAAAGGGGTTTGTTCCATAACAGTAGACTATCTGCTGTAGATAATACACTAAATAGAATTGAGTATGCCACACAACTACTTCAAGAGGCACAAACCTTTGCTCTAAAAAGCTGCCGGGTGTTTGTCCAGCTCCATTAGAGACTTGAAATGTTTTTTGTTTGGCAGCAGTCGTGTTGAAACAGTGATTTGGTCTGATGTGATGTTGGTCTTGTACAACAAAAACCTCTGATTTATGCGATCAGTCAAATAGTTTTTCCCCATAAATGACCACAATTATGATCCTGAACTTGAATTATTATCCCCTGCTATGGTTATTATTGTTAGCCATGTGCTGAAGGTGCGATGATGATTATAACTTGGACAATCTACAAGTTAGAACAAATTTCCCGAATTATTCAAAAATCTTAAAGGGAAACCGCAGGTGCAAACCAGCCCCCAAAAATTGTTAAAAGGATTAAAATATTTTAGTTTCTGCTCAAAATTGTTGATATATTAAAGGCTCAGCGCAGAAGAATCATGTAACCAACTCACTGTTACGCAGGCAGGCATGAATTATGTCGTTGAAACTGACAGCATGAAGTCCCGTTGTGGTGGTTTCTATCAAGTCTTGTATTTTGTTTGTATCAAACGCATTTTCTTTCAATAAAAGTACGTGTTGGGGGTATGTTGAAAAAGTCCACCGCACTAACTTACCTGAACTGGATTCAAATTTTACCTCTAAATTGTGTAAAACGCTTGAGGTTTCCAACGATCAAGCTTTTTCAGGGAACATGTCGTTGGATGATTATTTATTTCACCAGTGGTCTCACTCTACATGAATCTGTACAGTTAGTCATCAGCCGGTTGTCTGCCTGCTTTTATAATAATAGATGCCATGTCTGTCTCCACACCAGTGGTGGGAAGTAACTAAATACAACTACTCAAGGACTGTACTTAAGTACAAATATAAAGAGCTGGGGCGTAACTTGGTTATTTCCATTTGATACTACTTTACTATTATACTTCCTGTGTAGTAAAAAACACATTTTCCAAATGGATTGAGTTTAATGTCCTTGATAAACTACAAATTCAGTGTTTTTCCATGGATTGGGAAAAATCGACTTCAAGATAATTAAATGTAAAGACTAATTTTGATCATCTATAAAGTCAAAGCTGACATGCTTTACTTTTACAGGCTAATCACATGAAAGTTGACCATTTACGTTTCTCACAGTACATAGTAGTAGAATTATCAGAGGTATAGATATTAATGCAGTAAGAGTAACATTAATCCAAAAACACAACAATGGGCCGGCCGGTTCTGCTCCACATTTTAGAGTCACTTCCTCCAGATGATTGGAGATTGCAGCTTCATACAGTCAATGTTTGTTTGTATCTGGACCTGCATCAAGGCGTGATTTGTGGCGAAGACCAGTACAAACATTCCCTCTAATGAGCGTGAAATGATAATCTCCATGTCCCAAAAACTGTCTGCTGCTTTGCTCCGATGGTGATACTGCTCACAAAGATCTAAACGTTTACATCCAGTGTCATAAGAATTCGACAAAAAACAAAATTGTCAATGAGAAATTCGAGCCACTGCCAGAACGGTGAGGCGTCAGCGTCCAGCCGTCAAAGTAACCCACGTGAGAAACGACCAGGAATGAACGTAAAAGTGCAGTACTTTTATTCATGTTTAATGAATGTATCCTGTTCAAGTATTCTTGAAAAAATACAGAAAATTTTATATTTATAGAACGTGGTGACATGGGACAGGGCTAGCGACTACTTCATGGAGTTGTCCGGAATAGAAATATCAGAATAAATGCACCTTTATAAATCAGTGAGAAATGTACAGTTGGACTTCAAGCCTCTCATTTCTGACAAACTATATACAGTTAGACTAGAGGACTTCCAACTATGCTGGGTATTAAAATATCTCAGAAACCGTAAATAATGCTGCTCTTAATGATTTGGATGCTCGTCATGAAAACTGGACATTCCCGTTCCGCTCTTCGTCCCTCTGTTCAACTCAGGTCTGCTGAGACTAAAGCAGTTCTGCAGACGTTCCTCATCCACGGAGCAGAGGCTCATGTCACACACGCTTGACTTACATTTCAATGCAAAAATTATACATAGTTAATGAACACTAGACCCGCCCGTCGTCCATCTTTTCAGAACATCTGATTTTATGCACATTTGCAGACGGGCAGACTCCTGACTCCTTATAAAAGGTGAGTAGAACTCCATATTGAGCAGAGGCCATCTGCTGGGAGTCGTTTGTACCAGAGTGTGCTGCGCCATCTTAAGACTCGATCCTGACTTGGACAAAGCAGAGTTCAGGACCCGGAGGGAAATGGGGCATGTTGGTTATATGAGGCTAACCATTCCTCTTCTCAGGCAGTGGCGACTGTAGGAGCGGCGCTGGCCACAGGGAGAGCAGCTGTGTCTGCAGGGGCGACCTCCATCGGAAAGCCTCCCTCGCTGGCTGGAGCTAGAGAAGAAAATTTGACAAGGCTTTAGAAAAATGCGTAGGGAATGAGTTCTACCAAGAGCTTTTTTGTGTTCCAAGAAATACCATTGAAATCTAGTTATAACGCAAACACTGCGGCAGCATCCAGATATGAATGAAGAGGTCATAGGGTGATTAGGTCAGCTGAGTGCACAGCCGTTATGATTCAGATGGAGACACTAGTCATCAATTTAACCAAAGCGGCCCTGAGAATGCCCTTCTTAGCCGGCTGCAAAAAGCAACCGGACCCAATGGCTGGATTGCTACTTTAGAATGTGTAACAGGAGGATTTTACACTTTAGAAAGACTAGATGAATGCCATCAAGCTCCCAGGCATTTTACAGTAAATTAATAATAATAATAATAATAATAATACATTTAATTTATAATGCACTTTATATTTGGATCACATCTCAAAGTGCTACAAAGTAAAAGCAGATAAAAGCATCAATAAAAAATATAATAACTAAATAAAAACTTGACCAAAAAGCAGCAATGTTAATTAAAGTTATAGGTTCTGCCAAAAAGGAAAGTTTTAAGTCCTTTTTTTAATGTGTCAGTCGTCTGTGGAGCCCTCAGATGGTCAGGGAGGGCATTCCACAGACGAGGGGCAGCAGAACAGATGCCCCCCAGATCCACCAGTGAAGTCTAACCCTGACCCCAACAGAAGCTGGACGAAATATTCAGCTTGTTCTACACATCATAAGAGGGTGTGGACATCAGCGATTGCAAAACCCAAACTAGATAAATCTTTTTATCTGTATAACAGACATTAAAGGCTGTGAAAAAGTATTGAACCCCTTCCGTGTTTCCTCTTATGTCGAATCAATCCAAATTCAACAAAACTAAATCTACCAGGGTAAACAAAAGAAGCTTATTATTATTATTTTAAGTGGCAACTGTATTGTGGAACCAAAAACATTAACTGATAGCGACTTTGTTTAATGGTCTGACTGTTACAAGGACAGACAATGATTTATTATTCATCTTGCATAACTCACCACCCTGTGTGGAGATGATGACACAGTCTTCCTCATCATCATCCTCAGTGTCAGCTTGAAAACCATCTGTCTCCATTGTGTCCGTCTGGCAAAGACATTTAGGGATTTCAGACTGTAAGAACTAGAGCTTTTCTTAGAATGGTAATATTTACCAGAAAAGAATGATAATGTCTGTTATTTTAAATCTTTACCTTCTCGGTGTCGGTACATTTCTTCATGAACTTGGTGATCGACATGCTGCCGGTGCTCTTCCTTTTGCTGGAGGACGTACTGCAGGAGGTCTGAGGTGTGGTGGGAGAGTTTCCATGAGAACCTGTAGCAGCTTGAGGATCTTCACGCGTCTCATCTCGAGCTCCTGTGGTGAGGTAGGCCCACTGGCAGGGCACAGGAAGAGCCTCCTGGCCAAAACGGGACAGAACCTCTGTGTGCACGTACCAGCAGCAGCGCCTGTAGGACGAGCGCTTCTCATAGACGGCATTGTCCTTAATGAGGCGCTTCACCTGTATTCTGATGAAAAACGGACACTGAGAACTTTGTGTCCACAGACCGAAATATCCCTGATGTAAGCTGATGTGGTTTGACCAGAACCTTTATATGCACACCTTTTGGGCCATGCGTCAGATTTTATTGAATTCCATTTGTGTTTTTAGGAAACAAAGAGAGCCTACATCATAACAGCCATATGGCAAGACCATAATAATCATAATATGCCCCATTCCACAGGGAATAAACAGTCTTTTTTTGACATAAAAAGAAAAGATTAAAATGTACAGTTGTTTACTATAGTTGAAAGTCCAATCATATTCATATAGTTCTAGTTTTACATTTGACCTTTGTACTGAAGGAAACGTTATGTCCGCCTGTATCCTGCACATTTTAAACTGCTGCAAGTACATGTACTTGACGAAGTTTAGTATGGAATCCTGATCTGTATCGAATCATCAAACAAGATTTAACCTTAAACAAAAGCAATGTGAGAAAGCACAGAATGCAAAATAATTTGATTCGATAAGGCAAAACCTAAAAAAATACTTAAATCAACGTTGTGAAAAACTAGTCTCCCTCATGAATTTAACAGCTAGTTGATCCACCTTGAACAACAATCGCAACCAGAATTTATTTCCCCCCAGTTTGAGATTACCGTCTCGATGCATGATCCAGTTGTGGCTGAGCTTCAAATCTGGCATTTTCCTTTAATATTTATGGGAAAGAGTAGAACATTTATTTCCCTCAACTGTAAAAAATTGACCCTACCCTGAAGCAGCAGAGCCACCGACTCTCCACCCTAAACCTCAACCCTAACCTCCATGTTTAACCGTAGCAATAATATTCTCTTTGTAGAGTGTTTTGTTTACACCTTAAACAGACACGTAATGGCAACCTTTCTTCCTCACGGTTTAAATTTTGACTCATCAGTCCATAGAATGTTTTCCCAAAAAGCTCTGAAGGTCATCATGGTGTGTTGTTGCAAAATTCAGACCAAGGATTACCGTTGTTCCAAGCCATCTCAATTTGTAAGTAATGTGTCTCACTATGGAGTTCCATAGCTTATAATTTGCGTCGTAAGTCTTCCCAGACCGATTTATTTCACTCACTCATTTCCTCGGCCAACTTCCTGCCTCTGAAAATGCTCTATTTAAGTCACTATGGGATGGAACAGGGCTGATAGTAATCCAACATGGATGTATCTAGTCAAGCTTCAACCAGTTATTAGTGCAGTTTGATAGTTTTTCAGATTTAGTCTCCGTGGGGTTCAATAATTATGATTACCAACTAAAACCTGCATTGTGTGTTTCCTCGGCTGCCTTTGTTTTATATTAAACATAACAAACTAGAAGAAACCAAGGAGGGGTCCAGGATTCAGTGATGACTATGATAACATGTTGACACAGAGACAATTATCAGCTGATCTCGCGTCGTTACCTTGTGGGAATGTTTTCCGCTGTGTTCTGAGGGCTGGACATTTCAGGAGGTGATGAGGAGGCGGTCTTCTGACGACAGAACTCCTGAAACTCTGTGATGATCACTTTACTGCTGTTTACGTTGCCGTGCAGAAGAGGCAACAGCTGACCGAGTACTGTTGGAGAAAACAGGTAAAGGTCAGACTTCTGTTGCTGTTGAAATGCTGTCATGCCATCGTAAAAATGATAAATCGATCACACAACGGATTGGTGTTATTGGACGGCTGTTGTGATCAGTGGTAAACAAACAAAGTCCCTGTGGAAAACAAAGAACCACAAAGCAGAGGAGTCGTGCCGCAGACACTTACACCGTTCTTTCCTCTGACCCCTCTGGGACAGCTCCTCCTGGCTGGGGCTGTTGTCTGCTTTGGGTAAGGGCTCGATCATACACACACCATAAGGTTGGAGGATTTGCAGTGCAGACCCTTCTCCCTCCCAGAAACAGCCCCTCACTACTGGCTCCAGCACTTTCATCTTCTTCTTGGTGGACATGAGCTCATCCCACTCCCTTGCTTTCAGTTTCTGGCGTAGTTTCAGCTTCTCCAGGTCACCGCCCTCCTGTCAGGTTGCAAGTGCATTAATAGTTGTGCAAACAGGAAATAGAAATTTTTAACATAGTTTGAAACTAGTCGACTCAGAAATAAGCCAAAAATGTTTTAATTGTTTTGAAAATCTAGCAAAAACAAACCTCTTCTTCTAGAGCCCCCTCATCATCTGAAAGGTAGCCATGTGGAACAAAGAAGCCATCATCATCGTCATCTTCACCTCCTTCCTCCTCATCCTCCTGTAAATGAAAACAGTTCTTTAGAAAACCAAACAAACAATCATCTCATTGTTTCCACCACATCAGGGTTTCTTCAGGTCTAATTCCAGACTTTTTAAGATCATCGTAGTGGAATTTAAGTCTTACTTCCTGTACAAATTGGCTAACAGGTATAGCATAGTGGAGCAATATAGGAGTCCCAGTTTCCAAGAATAAAAAAAAAACTATTCTAAAAAGCCACATACAATATGCTGGAGTTGAAGTCATTTCATAAAGAAGCCCCCCTTACGTCTGGGAACACTTACCAATTCTTAAAAAATAATAAAGCCAATAGTTTTGTATGTTTCATAAATATGTTTTGCAAATGAATGCATCCTTTTTTTAGTGTGCTGAAAAGACAGTTAACATTTCAAATCAACATTAACCATTTCCTTGATGTTTCTTGTCATTACATGCAGACAGAAAAACCAGGAAAGTTTTCTGTTTTGAAAACTGTCATGGTTGCAATTTTGATTAAGTAGAAAAATATGAACCGTTTCAATCAACAACCAAGCAAACATCACCTTAAAACCTATAATATTATGGCACATTAAATGACATTGGAAATCAGCAGCTGTCTGAAAAGCGGGAAATCAATCCTAAAACGCAGGCTTTGGTTGAAGATGAAACTGGATACATATAACTTATCAGGATAAATACAAGTAGTTGGTATGCTTTCTAAACTATTACCCTGGACAATGCTACAGAAAAAGAAAATGTTAAAGGAGAGAGGAGGGAGTGATTTTTCTCACCCTTCAATAATGACTCACCCCTTCACTGTGTGACAGAGACTCTCCTGGTTCCTCTTCCTCCCATTCCTCATCACTGTCCACCTCATAGTCTAACAAATCCTGTGGAGACAAAACAAGAACAAGTTTAACACGTATGCAGGTTATCACTGCTAGGTCTTAGCAATGGGAGATCTTACTGGATACAATTATCTATCAAACTCACAAAAATGCCAATGCAATCCATTTGACGTAGCATTTAAAATGAACATAAATTACAATACTGCTGGCTTTACTTTAATGCATCAAGTGTTAACCGAACGGACTGCAGGATTTGATTAACAGTCTTACTTTGTCTCGTCTGAGGGGACATCGAGGTGAGACGTATAGACTCTTTTTGCTCCACGTGCCCCAGTATGCTGGACGGTAGTTTCCATGAAACTGCATCAGCTTCATGGGTCCATAATGCTTACGATCCGGCACATCATCCGGCGTAGGTCCTTCCACTGCTATACAGTCCCTGAAGAAATAATACACAAAGGAGAAGACAGAGAATGATTACCTGCAAGCTTCAGGGAATTGTAAAACAAAATCTATGCATAGGCAATGGCACACTGTGAACCAATGTCACTTTGGTGCCTGGAATTAATATTTAATGCATCATTTATCTTCAAACATAAGTGCTGCAACGAATGAGGGAGCTTTCCTGGAACCTGCAAGAAATTGGAGAAACCATGAACACAAGACGCCAAATATCCTAGACCTTCTATCAGTGGTGGGAGCAAACTGAAGTGAAATCCCCTCAGTTTAAATAAACGTAAAGATCGCAATCTGAAGAAGAAACTGAGATGCACACTTGTAACCAGGTGAGAAATCACTGAATTCTATTCAGCAGTTTTTGAGATGTGTTTATGCCTTCCGGGGTAAATCCTTTCCCCAAGGGGGGGAGAATTGTAGTAATTACGGACCAGCTCAGTGGACTCTTCAATTTAAGTTCTATTTTGTAGTCACTAAACAAGGTTGTATTGCAAACATTTCAATTGCATATAGCCAACAAAACACCGGGATGGTTCTCTTTAAGAGTTTTTCAATGACACCTGGATTCTGACAAGTTGTCCAACTTACACGATCCTCAGTGGTGAAAACAAGTCGTTATCCATGACGTGCCTATCTGACCAACGTCCATGGATTTAGCTCAGAGGAGGGCACCTAGCAGCTAATGTCAGCATAATTCCAAGAAGCTACTTGTTGGTAAACCTAAACCAACTGGATTCCACCACCGGCGACGAACCGGTTACAGCCTGCTGTTATATTCCCGAGACATTTGCCTCTGACGGTTGAATGGATTTGTTCTCTTCAACGTTTGCATTCAATCTACTGACAAAGGTGTGGTTTTGCTGCAACATTACATCTTCACATTTACCACACCGTATTTATAAGCGTTTCACGCTGTTGCTGCAGACAACAGCATGGAATCACCTTCATTCAATTTCTTAAGAGTGCCCCAACAGTTTAGGATGTCATGTCTTGTCTTGTCTTCAATTTGAGTGGAGACAAAACATTGACGCTTTGCGTTCAAATGAACAGGGCATCTGTCAAACAGAAGACGACCCATCCGCCCAACACTGGGTCAATTTAGCATTAACAATTTGAAAATGTCCGCTTCTCGATAAAGATTAATCACTGTTGCCAGTCTCACCTGAGAGCGTCAGTCTGCCTGGGCTTGGTGGGTCCTGACTGACGGGGTTTTTGCCCAATCCAGTCTTGTAGTCCATTATCAGTCTGGTTCAACAAACATCGGTCCAGTTCGTCTAGAACAGAGTCCTCACACTGAACTCGACACAGAGGTGCCAGGAACACATTTTCTTTTATCTCAAATGGAGCAAACTTCCCACATGCAGCTGCAAGTGTCTGAGGAAGAAGAAGACATGTTGCGGTCACATTATAGGTTACATGTCAATTGACTATACACTGATCAGCCATAACATTAAAACCATCTGCCTAACATTGTGTAGTTCACTTATTTGCCCCCAAAGCAACTTTAGGGTTTTTTGCGTGGTCTGAAACTTTTCTATCAAAACCAGCATCAACTTTTTCAGCAAATCTGATATGGCGTTTGACAACATGGCTCAAAGTCGCTTCCCTCTACATCAATGAGCCTTGAATCCCCATGACCCTGTCGCCAATTCACCAGGTGTCCTTCCTTAGAACACTTTTGTTAGGTTCTAACTACCGTAGACCGGGAACAGACAATAAGACCTGCACCTATGGACATGCTCTGCTCACAGGCCATTGTAATGTGGCCACAGTCAAAGTCACTCAGATCCTCTTGCTTGCCCATTTTTCTTGCTTCCAACACATCAACTTCAAGGACAAATTGTTAATTTGCTTTCCACTTGATCACACCAACTGGCAGGTGCTGTTGTAAAAACATAATCAAAGTTATTCTGACATCACCTGTCAATGGTGATTGGTGTATTATGACAATTGGAATGTTGAGCGTATATTAGAACACCTATGTACTGTTGTTTATGTTAATAAGTCGTGTTAATGGTGAAATGATAATGGCTTGAAGGGCTGCAATAGTTTTGAATAGCATGCATGTGCCGTACGCGCACACCAAGCATGAGCTACCACGGCTCCAAACACTAACAAGTAAACCCGAAAACACAAAGCTCGCAATTTTTAACACCAGTAAGGACAAAATAAGACATCTTTTCAACCAAGAAAGAGATCTACACAATGAACTTAATCACATACTTCAAAATGAATTACCCCGAGTAACACAGCTAGTTAAGACAACGTGAGCAGAGCGGCTAAAATTAGCCAGAGCTCAGAACTAGCCGCAAGCCAGCTTTATGTTTATGTCCTGTAATTTATCGTTTTAAAACATAAGGACAAAAGAAGCTGCGACGGAACAATCCCAAAAACATTCGGCACAATGAACTTAAACGCACACTTCAAATTTAATCTCCCCGGGAACATGGCTAGTTTAGAAGCTAATGTAAGCAGAGTGGCTAAAGCTAGCGGGAGCAAAGAGCGAGCCACAAGCCCTGACGTTCCTGAACAAAGCCAAAATTATAATGGACTGAACGAGGTTAAAAAAGTTTTATTTTTACTTCGAAATTTCATACAATTAGTTTAAGGAAAGCCCGGCGTGGAGGACGCTTTTTCACTTCCACTGTCATTCTTCAAAGTAATAGCACTTAAAATACATTAATCAGAGTGATTTTTAACTTAAAGGAAAAAATCTGGAATTGGCCAAAATGGGTTTCGGCAGGTCAGACTTTATAAAGTCGGTGATCGCCCAAGAAAATGTCAATGGGTGCACCTCTTCTACTAACCTTTGGAGCCTGTTGGATCTTGGCTTTCTGCAAAAACCGTGTAATTTCCGCCTTCTCAGCTTTGAGGCGCTGTAAACAGACACATCTGTCAACAGACTTTTATGTAAAGCAGTTGTTCATAAATCAAACTAATATTGCAGAATCTACTTGATTCACACCGACTACATAAACTTACATCTTTCTCTTCTTTCAATCGTTTCTCTTCTTCCTTTAATCGCTTCTCGTCTTCTTTCTTGCGTTTTTCTTCAAGCTTGGCCCTGAAGCAAGGTTACAGTAAAGCATTATACACACCACACTAAATGTTAACATTGTTATGGAAATACATTTGAATGGCAGAATCCTAAACTTTAAATGAAAAGGAATTTGAATTACTCACTCTAGCTTTGATTTCCGTTGTTCCTCTTTTGCTTTTAACCTTTCTGCCTTTTCTTTCTCATCCTTCTCTTTTTTCTCTCGTTTTTCCCTTTCTCGCTCTTCCTTAACTTTGCGAGCCTCTTCCTTCTTTTTCTCCTTTGCAGCTTTGGCCTCTTCCTTCTGGCGTTCTTTCTCCTGTCGCAGCCGAAGCCTCTCCTCTTGCTCTTGTAAATTCTAGACATTTTAAAGTTCAGTTCAGTTCACTTCTGATAGAGAATTTTAATAATGATCTAAGAGGATTACAAATGGGATCATATCGAATGACGGATAGATAAATAATTAAAACTGGAAGATATTCAGGAAATCAGATGCAGGAAAGGAGCTGCTCAATAACACACGTCATATCAAAAGAACAGAAGAAACACCAGCAACAGACAGATGAATAGCTAGTTAAAAAAAATACTAATAGAGTTGAAGGAGCGCTGAAAAAGTAGCCGTAAAAGGTTTAAATAGTCTAATAATATTAAAAGTTAAAGATTACAAACTTAATCCTGTTTAAATTTTTGTTGTGCTAAATTTCGGCCCAGTTATCCTTATAATTGGCTATCCTTATTCCCCCTACTCCCTCCCTCCTTGCTAATGAGGTATTGTAGTGTGATGGCCCAGGGAAGATGGGATCTCCAGGGTCTGTGGAGAAGCTCTGCGGCTGCAGCCTGTTGCTGCGGGAGCTTTTCTGATGAGATTGCAGGCTGCAGAGGTTCACAGACATGTCTACAATAGACAGCAATTTCTCAAGAGCCTTTTCTCTGCCACCACAGAGCCAAACTCCTTGCCAACCACAGAGTCGGCATGCCTTATCAGCTTCTGCAGCCTCTTGGTATAAAACAAAACACTGGCTACAGCAAAATGATAAAACATCTGCAGACCAGGCTGCGTATGAAGCCATGTCATAAACTATCTACAAGGGAATGTAAACCAGACTTAAACGCATCTAATGGTGAAAATCACACCTTCAATGAGCGTCTCTTGATCTTTTTCTGATCCGCTGGTTCCTTGGGGGTGGTCTTTGGCTCCTATGAAGACAGGGAAATACCGTGGCAAATTATTTAAATAATATTGATATCGTGTTGATATTTTGACCTGGGATTTTGATTTCCTTAACATTGTGGGTGTTTGTTTTGTCCATACAGTTTATGATACTATGATAAGGACAGAGGAAAGCTAAACAACATCATGGAATTTGGTTAAATTAATGTTCTTCGGTCAGGTTATGCAACATATTATGAATCCTATTAATAAAAGAAAGTAAATGCTAATCACATGATTAAAAATCAAATCAATGAGTATCTCATAACATATGGTTTGATTCCGGATCTACCAAATAAACAACTGTAATCAAAGTGTTTTGTCACAATGTAGGTTATAGTAAATTGTTTTTGTGATGCGTGCAGATATATCACCAAAACAAATTATTTGTATGTATTATACAAGAATACATATCATAACATTAACAGTGTGTAGCCATACATCAGATAATGATACATCCCATAGTACGATTAAATAAAAACAAAAGCAAGGGAGGTGCACATACCGTTGGGGCCCCGTCATCGTTCTTCTCTGGTGAGCTTTCAGATGAGGACCTGACGGATGAATTCGACAGCACTGATCTGTTTTCTGACTCGCATTGCTCATCTGGCCCACTTTCAGAATCCTGTGTCATGTCAAGCTGTGAAGAAGATGCTGTTTGATTGCCATCATTTCCCTCCAACTCTTTAACGTCATCTTTGTTAACCTCAGTGGATTCTAAAGTGTGTGTTTGTGGAGTGTGATCAACACTGATAGATTTGCCAGGAGATGCAGTTTTGTCTTTGCCCTGGTCTTTGTTATTTGTTGGGAGGCAGGTCGAGGAACGAGCAGGTGACGTAAGGCGCTTTAAGGGAGAGGAACTGTTGTCAGCGGTAAGATCTATTACTATATTCTCATCTGAAGATGCAGGGTGCCTACGGCTCAGGAAACCATCAAGGGGCCCACGACCATTAACCAATGGTGGGCCATTGCACACAGAGCCTGCAGAGGATTCATTCTCATTCTCCCTGTCTGACACTCCAGGTTCAGGGCAGGCATGTGCACAGAGGCGTTTAGGTGCCTGGTTCTCTTTAGGTTCAGGGTTCAGGCGCTTGAATGGGAGACGAGCTGCAGGCAGATTAAAAAAAAAAAGAGAAAAAAAGTGGTTAAGAACGAACAGCCTCAACACTCTGGAAGATTATAAATACATAAACGAATATTTATAAGTTTGATATGTGGAAATCGGCGCAACACATTAAACTAATACTGATATATGTATATACAACTCAATGTCACTGTGGATTTAAGAGGTTTTAATCATTCAGATCTCATTACTGTTGAGGTGAACTTTTATGCGTCAGTAGGGAACTCTTACTATACTATCTAACTATTGCCGTAATTTCAGTTTTGCATCACAAACCAAGTCCAGCGACTTTGGACGATAATCAAGATTAGAAACACATACAAGGAGCAACAACTGAAAATGGTACAATTGACCTGTAGCTTATGCTGACAATATTCAAATCATCAGTCATCAAACTAGATAACCAAAAATCATATATCATTATGTCTTACCATAATGGATAATCCAAAAAAATCTAAAACAGTTGTATAAATGTATTTACCTTGGATGAGTTTCTTGTTGACATTGTTACTTGACTTGCAATCCATGCCTGAAAAGGAAGCACAAGCACCAGAAAATTACTGACCAAAACTTCCATTCATAACATAGATAATTGAATGAAAAAAAAAGACAATTGTGATCAACCAATACAACATTTGGACTGATGAGTCTCAACTTATTGATAATGAGCAATTTAAAGATAAAGACATAATGCTGACTTTAGACATCCACAACAGAATTCATTTGAATTACTATATTTAAAACACACGAACTGTTCTAAGTACTCCATTCCTTTAGAGAAAATAGTCCGCTTCCAGGAAAATAAGCTCAGCAATCGACTTTAAAACATAAAAGCTTGTGTATCTGCTGTACTGTGAATTTCCAAATCCAAAAATTAAAATAAATCGCATAAACGTCACGGTATGATGGTTGAAAGTGTATCATTAACTGTCATTATGAGTATGCTAAATAGGTAACATAGGTTCATAACTAAATCTACAAAATAATAGTTGAAGAAATGGTGGCTTTTGATTTGCTCTCCCGCCAACCGGTGTATGAGTCGGTGCAGCAGGCCCGGTCGAGTCCGCAGGGCGAGCACCTACTGCTGACAGGCAATGGGTGCATGTCCGGCGACATTACTTAGCAACTCATTTACCGGGTACTGGCCAATGTAGGTTACATCGTGCCCTTCGAAACTTGGATGTGTGAGAGATGCAAAACGTCGGATGAGCTCCCGAGTTTCAAAATAACAGCTTTTAATTGACGTGTCAATTTAATTAACTCACAAATGCTAAGAGGACTAGCTCGTCTGCTAACCTAACAAAACTAGCCCCGGTGCTAGGCACCCCTGGTAGAACTGGGACCTGGTGCAGGCCTAGTAGCCCAGTTTACCAGAGTGGAACTTGCTTAATAGCTCTTCAGTGTTAAGGTCACCGTGTCTCTAGAATTAATAAGCTTGTTGGTTTTAACGCAATTTACTTTAAATCATATGTATGGTCTCCAAATTGCCATTGAAGTTGCTTGATTGGGTAACAAATCCAGTAGACAAGATAGCTGTACACAGCAGTCTTGGTGTTTGATAGAATAGTGGAAGAGCTTATTAGTATCAGTTTGTTTGAATCTACAATGACAACAACTATCTGATCCCAATGTTCATGCTGCTAACGATAACTTTTGACTTTAAAATGGAGAGATGATGTGTCTTTCATTAATTTGCCATCGGATAGTAGGGAATCAATTGCAAATACTTAACAGTCCACGCATAGTACATAGAAGACTTTTTGCTGATTTGATAAGCTCGCTGGACATAGCGATAGCATTACCTCTTCTGCGGGGAGTAGATGCTGCCAAGTGTCCGTCAACAGATGGGCTTTCGGCCGCCAACATCCCAACAACTAACCCGGTACTGCGTATTCTCTGGCAATACGACGGCAAGGAGTAAGTAAATGCGTGGGAATGTCCCCAGATACGCTACTCTTAATTAAATTACATTAACTTCTACTTTATTTAACATAAAACATAACGCATTCTCTTTCCGCATCTCCTACATAGTCTCCTAGTTAACCCTGCAGCCTGCCTCGCGCTCCTAAGTCGGAATTGGCGGGAGTGTGTCACTTACATCCATTACCCTCACTGATTGGTCAAAACCGGGTTATACGTCAACTATGGGGGCGTTTGTTTTCTATAACTTAACTGCACTTTTATTCGGTGCTTCATGCAATTAAGCTTTTTTGAGATATTCATACTACCTTGAACGTTTATTCGGTACTTTAATTCTCACAGAGAAAATAGAGATTTCTCGGGTTTACTTTATTCGGTGGATAGTTCTGAATCTTTCTTTTGTAATTGAAAAAAAGAAAAACAACAACACATCAATACTGCCCGGGACACCCTGTATTATAAAACAAAGCTCCGTCGCTGTATCTCTAAGGGTACGCCTTATGTCTGATGTTTTAGGATTTGTGATTGGGGGACAGCCTGTAAAGTTTAGTACTTTAATTTAGGGTTGCCATGTTTTGGACGTAAAAATTAAAAAAAGAGTAGGAAATTAATCTTTTGATGCCGGTGCTCGTAACTCAAGATCAACATTTTATCCTACCAATTTGTGCAGTGTCATTTTTGACATAATGTTGGGAAGTAGAAATACATTGTTTAAAGTTGTACCTCTTAATAATCTTAAACATTGTTTGTCACCGCCCATAGTTGTTATGGCACCAGTGAGAACGCTGTTAAATATTGATAATTCACGTCAACAAGGGTTCAACTCCAAAAAACTTAGAGGGTTTTCCTAAAACTGCCCCTGATTACCCCTTATTATTACTGCCCTACTGCCCCTACCCTAATTGGGTGGGATACAAACGCGGGGGTTGTCATGTTGGAGTCACGCGTTTCCTTTTGAACGCTGATAAGAATCCTGGAACATGTAGTTTTAGAAGCCGTAAAGCCTGTTGAATGCATACACTAAAGAACTACATTTGCAATGGAGTTGCGCAGGCGCAGTAGATGAACATAGCTACAAACCGAATGTTTCCCGGACCCCTGCAGTTTTCGACGGAAACGTAAGGAGTTAAACGCTACTCCGGTAAGGTATATCTATATTACTGTGTAAGTTGATTCTAAGGAGTTGTCATTCATTGTCAAATGGCTTAATTTACATCAGTAAAATTAAGTTGCAGCTTCAAAGAGAGACCTTCGCTCACTCTGCCTCTGTGACAGCGCTGAGCTGCCCTGATACACATTAGCCGCTATCTACTATATAATATGACACAGATAACGAATACATAATATCTTCTTTTACACACATTTAAAAGTAATGAATATGATACATATTTTTTAAATTCATTTTAGCTAAACAGTTAGCCTAATGGTTTAAAGTCAACTGTCCAACTTTAGCATATTAATTGTGATCAATGTTTCAAGGCTCATTATCCCATTTCTGTCTATTTCTTTTGTCAGGAAAGACATTGGATTTCAGAATGACAGGTATGTATCTCTCTGTCTTTCTGTATACCTAATATATATGTATATATATGGCTGTCTGTCCTCTTCCATGTGTTCAGGCAGTTTTTAAAAAAACTCCAATGTGTAATTGTTCGACTGTAATATGAATTTCATTCCTCTTACAGATCGCGCCAATAATTTTCCTCCCTTGCCTCTGTTCCTGAGAATAAAGCCATGCTTCTACCAGAACATTGAAGATGAAATTCCTGCACCCCACCAACAGTTGGTGCGGAGAGTGTACACACTGTGGATGAGTGAGTTTTTCACATGCATTGTCTAACTTTGAATTGTTTGGAAATATAATGCAGTATTTCCTCTACTGTTGAGAAAAGCAAAGAAATAAATCACTGTCCCTCCTCTTTTTTCCTTTTTGCTCTGTTTTTCTCACTCCTCTGTAGTGTATTCAGGCACGCTCTGCTTTAACGTGATCTCATGTATTGCTTGGTGGGCTGGGGGCGGCAATGCCACCAACTTTGGCTTCTCTCTTCTCTGGCTTATCCTCTTCAGCCCTTGCAGTTACACCTGCTGGTTCAGACCACTCTACAAAGCTTTCAGGTGAGTCAGACCTCAATCAGTTATGACCTTTAACATTCATTTTCAGAAAAAGTCATCAAAAGGGACTCTAAATAATTTACAGGTTCACATGTGGTAATGCTTTTATCAGTAGAAGTTTAATGTGGAACCGGTTACATGTCTTTCCTAATTTTCCCCGTCAAACATGTTTAAAACCATCAGCCTTAAAACAGGATCAGTTATTTCATATTTTCTCATAAGAATATAAGTTGGTATGAACGTTTAAGTGATTCAGCGAGGGGACTACCACTGACTGAACAGAAGACGCGGTTGATAGGGAGGGGTAGCGCATCACCGACCACAGAGTTTTCTTTAAAAATTCCATAAGGCTCTCTTTAGTGACATTAGATATGTAATTAAGTTGTGTAATGCAATCCACAATTATAAGGATTTAGTCAATGCTAGTTACAATATCTGACCTAAAGTCACTCTAAGAATCTTTACTGGTTATTTTATTGATTAATGCTCTGTAAAATGAATTTCTGTCGGATGTTTCGTCAGTTATTTATTAGATACTCAATGTTTCATAACAGTTCAAGTTGCTTTTTATACATCCTCGTGATGTATAAAAAACAGACTAATTTGTTTTTTCTTTCAAATTTGATTGAAAAAATATTGGACCCTCTTGTAATTTCCTCTATTTTGTATCTCATAGCACAGTGTCTAATTCTCAGAGATTAACTTAAAACAAAGGTGGACTTGGGTAAACACAAACTAAAAGTTTTAAATGATTTGGCCCTCTGGAGCAGCGAAGTGTCCACACAACATCCCACTACCACCTCGATGATTTTTCTATAGGTTAAGTGGTGTTTTTATGTAATGCTGTGTTTGGTTCATGCCAGATGTATGAATGAATGGAACCCCTGTCTTCTGAACAGTTCACCTGGAATCATCGATCCCTACAATATTCTCCCAAAACCTCAGAGGGTCATTAAGGTGTATTGTGGTAGAGTTGCTTTAATATTCCTCTGTGTTAGCAGTGACTTTTATCTCAACACTCTCCAATGGATGCAAAATTTGCCCAGTGTGTTTTGATTCGTGGAGCCATGAACATCCACCTATATTGAGGTGAGGGCGACCTGCAGTTCCTTGGATTTTTCTCGTGATCTTTTATTACTTCCTTAATAAGACAACACCGTACTTTTGGGGGAATTTGGAAGGCCGGCCACTTCAGGGAAGGTTTACTATCCTTCAAAGTCTTTCCATTTGTAGATAACGTGCCTGACTGTGGATCTGTGCAGCCTTAGAAATTGCTTTGTGACCCTTCCCAGAAGGATGTTTGTCAAACGCATTTTACCTCAACAGTTCTGGAATTTCTTTAAATTCTGACTTTGTGTGCTACTGGTGAGGCCTACGAGCCAACTTCATGCATCTTAAAAATTCTTAAATGATCTGAGCAATGATCTGATTGAGCAGGAGTGGTTGTATAGAGCCGGTTTTGTCATATCAACCGGTTTTCCCAATTGATATGAAATCATCATCTATAACTTGTATTTGATGTTCACTCACATTATTTTGATTCATGTTCATTTTAATTTAAAGATCTGACACAGTTTAGACTGAGATTCACACCAAAAGAGAAGAAGCTTGGAGAAACAGAGCTCTGTACTCGTATAGTCTATTAAGACACACCAGTAACGTGTGAACTGGCACAAACCCTGAGGGCACGCATTCCTAAAGAATGTTTGTATGTGATGGTGAGGAAGCGTCGAACACCAAGAGACTAAACCAGGATTGTGCTTCCAATGGGACTCTAGCTAGGAGAAAAATTATTTTATGTGAAACATGTGTGCCACAATTGTTGGTACCCTGCATATGATACAGCCCCGATTCTCCTCCTGCAGTATGTGATGAGGTTTGAGAACACAGGGAGAAGGTCTGAGACCATTCATACATACAGAAACTCTCCTACTCCTTCAGATTCTGAGGTCCACGCTTATGGACTCTCCTCTGCAGCACATTCCACCTATGTAGTGTGGGTTTTTGGTCAGGTGACTGGGATGGCCATGGCAAAACCTTTATTTTGTGGTCTCTGAACCAATGTTGGGTTGATGTTTAGGTGTGCTTCAGATCATTGTCCTGGGGAGGTCCAATCACGGCCCACTTTAAGTTTCCTTTCACAGGCTTTAAGGTTGTTACCCAATATCTGCTGGTATTTCATGGAGTCTATGGTATTATGTTTTTTAACAAGATGTCCAGTGCTTTTGGAAGAAAAACAGCCCTTCAGCATCAGAGATCTGCCACCAGACTTCACAGTGGGTATGTGGTGCTTTTCTCTATGGCTTTCTTTCCCGCTATGCCACAAGCATCTTCGAAGTTTGTTGCCAAAAAGCTCTACTTTGGTGTCATCTGACCCTTGACCTTGCTCTATTTAAAGTCCCAATGGTGTTGGCAAAACTGTAGGCGCTTTAGCTTGGAGATGGCAGCAGACTGTTTTTTTCTTGCTACCCCCCTTCTGTCGATGTAGATGTCATGTGATGGTGGCTTTAGGAGACTTTCTGACTCTCAGATTTAGCGCTGTGATCCTTCGAGAAGTCTTTTGCAAGTCAAGCCATCCTCCTCACAGTTCGTGGGGGTTAGCTTGCAGACACGTCCACTTCCAGGCTCATTTGTAACGTCTCCAGTCTCTTTGAACATCTTAATTATTGATCTAACTGTTGAAACTGACATTGTGAACTGTTGAGAGTGGACTATTCTTGCAGTCATTGCCAGATTTGTGCAGCTTTGCAACTTTCTTTGCACATCATTGCTGTCTTCTCTTCTCTTTCCCATTGTGAAGAACATAAAAACTCAAATGGTTGAGCCTAAAACTTTGAAATACGACTGAAAATATCCTTCTGTTACCTTTTAATCACAGGATATCCCAGAGCTGGCTATAATTGCTTAGTCATTTTCTTATCCTTTGATCACTCTTTTTTTTTCTCCCCTGTTTATAGGGCTGATAGCTCGTTCAACTTCATGGCCTTCTTCTTCATCTTCTTCCTCCAGTGTGTCTTGACATTCATCCAGACTGTTGGCATATCTGGCTGGGGAACATGGTGAGTTAAAAGATATTACTTAATTAGACTGTACACGTGCTGGCTGTCAGGTTCCCACCACGTGAAACGATTAAGGAAAAAATGCTTTGTAGTGAGACACATTTTCACGTGCCCCTTCAAATGATGACGCTACAGTAGATTTAATACTAATTCAAAAGCATAGAGCTCACATGATGCGGTTTTCCACAGAGATAGTCATACATTTGCAGCTTTCTACGTTTCATGATTGAAGATGGTTCCTGGGTCAGGGGTGTGTCATTGATTAGCCTCATGTGAATCCATTTAACCAAACCTAGAGCGTATGGTTTAAGTCCGTGGTGTACTTGCTTTGACAGCGTGCCTTTCCCCCTTTTGCTAATTAAACAGAGTACACTCCCAATTGCAAAGTAAGGCACCAGAAATTATGTATTTAGTCCTTGATTATTCATCAGTTCATTAAACATAAAACATTATGTCAATAACAGTGTCAACTCAAATTTCATTTAAAAGCTGGGTTGGCCTTCATGTTCACCAATTGCTATTCAAACAGCGTTACTTAGGTCGCTTGAGGACAAGTTTGTGGTCCTTGGCTGGTCACAAGATTGGTCACGCATATTTACTGTTTCAACATTGTGCTGCCTTGTTCATAAAAAAGTAGTGGATTGCATGAAATAACGTAAACTGTTAATAACCTTCATCTGCATCATATCCCCCAGCCGCAGAAAAAAAAGGTTTGTCTCCACCCTTTACACTCAAAGCAGTGCAGTTTAACTTCACCAATTATTTAGATTTCCCAAAAGGCTGACAGGTCCTTTTGTTTATTGATCTTATTTGTTCTTCTGCACATCGTCAATTAATTAGGAGAAATTGTTTCGGGTGAAGTTTTCTTCCTCACCACATTTCAACACATGGCAACCACATTTCAATGTTCATGTGGTTGCCGGTCTCTAAATTTGAGCAAAATATATACATATTTTTTTATTTCCTTCAATCGTCATATAATCATCTTTAGAAAACAAACATGAGATTGAATAATAGAGAGAGAATTATATAATTCTAGAGAGTGATGTGTAGGATGTTTATGTGAAACCTTAAAACTCTTTGGAGACAAATAGTTTGTTCACTGGTTGGCAGGCAGAGGGTACACAGGTTATGAGAACTCTTATGTAGGAGTATCTGAATAGAGGAGCCTTTATAATTGCAGGAAAAACACAGCACATCACTCCCAACATTCTCATAGGTGTCAGGGTATTAGATTAACGAGGTGGGCATGAACATGACCCCTACGTTGGTCGGACACTCACAATCACATGTGTGCTGTGCTTGGGTCCCGGATTATGATGGTTATGCTATGATGCTGAATTTAAGAATGGTATAGTATGTCTGTTAATTTCAGATACCTGATCATTTTTTTATAACGACGTGTCAGAAAGAAGATGCATAACATCAAAGAAGGACACAAGGGTTCAGAAATTCTGTGTATTTTGCAATAAAAATCAAGTTGTCTCATGCAGGTACTTACAAAATTTGTTTTTGAACTCAAAAATAAAACAATTTTATATGTCATTTTAGAAAAATATAATTTTTTTAATATATATATATCTATAGATATATAGATATATATATATAGATATATAGATATATATATATATAGATATATATATATATATAGATATACTACTTTGTTGTGTAAATTAAAATAAATGAAACATGGACACCCCGTTATTTTATAGCAAGAATGACCTGTTCAGGATTTTCTTAAAGCTGTGTGATTTTTGTCATCAATAACTGAACATCTGCAGTGATAACATTGTTCACCCATAATGCATTGTGTTCGGTTAAGTCAGTTTTACACTGTTCATAAATGATGCTGTCTGTCACTGCATTTACTTTCAGAATGTCTTACTTGCACTTGTATTTGCATTAAATCCACTTTGCTGATGGCAGACTCACTAACACATACTACTCCATCTCACTCTCACCACCACCTCAAAGCGGCTGGATGGCCACCGTGATGTTTTTCAGTTCTAATACGGGCTCAGCTATTGTGATGCTTATCACAACTCTGCTCTTCACACTGGACACTGTTTTAATGATACTGGTTCTCATTAAGGTGAGTCAACGCTCAAAACACACGACATTCATCCATTTTTATGTCTCTTGATATGTGATTCCAGACAGATACTTGAAAGGAGACGCAAATAAACATTATGTGACCTTTTCCTTCACGTTGCAGGTGCACAGAATGTACCGGGGCGGCGGCGGCAGCATGCAGCGGGCTCAAGATGAATGGAGCACTGGCGTTTGGAAGAGCGCACCAGTGAGGGAAGCAGGGTTCAACGCAGTTGCTCAGACAGCCCAAGGCCCGACTTTGCCCCAGTACCCTGCTGCAGTGCCGAGCTATCCCGACAACAGTCAGTGGTGATAGCCCAGATCTGCCTCCAGATGGAGACAGATAGTTGGTCATGTCTGTGGCGCACAGGAAAGCGTCTCCAAGCGCCATATCATTTCAGCCTTGCATGACACAAATCAGACATATCTTTTTTTAATGAGAAGACAGGATTTATTTTAAACCCAGCCCCTGTAGTGGAGGGTTATCTTAAACATATATCTCATATATACGTCATTCCATTTCAACAACCGTTTACATATAGTTGATTTAAAATCATGAGAGGATTTTGTGTTCAAAAGAGGTTTGCTAAGGAATATGTACATTCCTGGATTTATTCCCCTGGTAACCAAAAAAGAGTGTGACTGTTTGAGGGAGGTGTGCCTTATGGACATTTATGATAGAGTATTTTATGTTTTGCCGGACTGCGTGCTAAAAAATAATAGCATGCTGAAGTTATCCTTTTTTTTTCTTCTGTTGCGCCAAAGGAATGGCGTTACACTGCAGGGTTTTTCTTTCATCTCTGTACTGCAGGTGTTTATTTTTGATATGTTGTGCGCTCTATCTACATGCCTGTTGGCTTTGGCTGTGATTTATTGAACTGCGCCTTAATGTGGCAAGTAGATTTTGCAAGTGAGAAATCTCATGCTTGATTTACGCCTTAGCAAGCGCTCCTTTAAGAAAAAGATAAGAAAGAGAAAAAAAAGCCTGTGCTTGCGCTTCAGTGAAACATGTGGAGGAATTTCAAATAGTCATTGGAGCATGATCTTATACTCAGTGAGCACTCTTGTGCCATAACACTTGCCTCTTTCCATTATTTTGATACAGAACAGTAGCCCCACCCTGTGTAGATTTTTGTACTCTCAGTATTGCTCAGTATCTCTAAATCCACAGCTCCACTGTTTGCGTTTGGTGTGCAGCGCCCTGCTGTGAAAGCACCTTTATCAGCTGTTCCCCTAGACACACTGAATTTTTGTGTTCAGCGATTGCAGTTTTTATTGCATGCAGCCAAACACAGGAGTGAGACTAAACCGTTCTCCTATTTGAAATGCACAGACCCACCCGATGTAACCAACACGATTCAACTGAGTTAATACTGACTTAATACTTCAAACTGTTCAGCAGTGGAGAGAAAATCTTGCATGCAAGTGTTTTCATGGTCTGTATAAATGCAGTCTGATAATGCAATTATGCATTGATGTACTTTCATTCCAATACATATAATCCAATCAGAACCAACGTATGCTGATATTTGTAAACAAATAACAGTTCAATTACTTTTATTTGAACTCAATGATATGATGTGCTAGCACCGACTTGAAGTGAACTGGTGCCTGCAGCATGGTTTGACTTTTTTTCCTTTCCTGTTACAAAGTGTCCTTCATGGCCAACTGCCAAAACTAGTATTTTGATTTATTTTTTTTTGTTATTTGATAAGAGGAATTCAAATAGATATGTTAAAGAAACCTTTAAATAATGCAAAACTTCAATAAATATTCTTAATCCCACTGTGTTTGTGTGTCCTGACTGATTAAGACATTTTTGAGGTTTGATTATGTGTGGCAGAAATCCAAGAAATGGAAAAAATATAATAAGGAGGGTCAAGAGTTATTTTCTGTTAAAGTAAAACACAGTGCAGATGTAAGCAGTAGAGTTGGAGGTGCAGGAGTTTAAATACTTCAGGTCAACTGTTTAGAGGAAGTGTGGAAAAGAAGTGAAGAAGCAAGTGCAGGCAGGGCGGAGAAGAGTTTGAGGAGTTATCTGTGACGAGTTGCAGCAGGAGTGTAGGGAAAAGGTTTACAAGATAGGTGCGAGAAAAACTCGACTGGATGATTTAGAGACGGTGGCTCTGAACAAAAGACAGGAGGCAGAGTTGAAGATGTTCTTTGGGAGTGAGGACGACGGGCAGGATTAGAAAGGAGGACATCACAGGGACAGCGTCCTGGAGACAAGAGAGGCCAGATTGAGATGGTTTGGACCCGTTAGTGGATAGAAGGACGCTGGAGATGGAGCTGCTGGATGAGGTGAGAGAGGACATGTAGTTGGTTGGTGTAACAGAGGAAGATGAAGAGAACAGGGTAAGATTGAAGCAGCGTTTGCTGCGGTTACCCCTCAAGACAACAAACCGAAAGAAAGAGTGTTTTACTATTGTATTTGAAACGATTATACCCGCCACTACGCCGTCCGATGTTTCTCAAGGTTAGCACATCCAGTCTCACGCCGATGGTTGAGTTTTAAAGGTAAGGTTTTCTTCAAATTGCCAGTTTTTCCTCATCGTTTGTTTACATGACAAAATGTAGAAAACATTTTTCTCCAGAAAATGTTAGATACTGATGACACATTTCTCTAGGGCACCAGTTCTGGGCTGTTCCACCGCCAATGTTCTTTCTGCTTGTGCTTTCTTTTTGCTTTTTTTTCTCTCTCCAACTTGAACCGTTTCATTTTTCTCGATCCCTGATCTCCAGTGTAAAATATTTCACTCTGGCAAGGAGAGATGCTGCTGTTGTAATGATTTATACAGAAATAGTTCAGTGTGGGATCAAAAGCCTTGAGCACCACAGAAAAACATACAAGACACCCTGAGATAAAAATTCAGTATATCTTGGGAGCGAATGAGGAGGAGGGCAATAAAAAAAAAAAGAATAATCTGAAACTTGTATAAAACTACTGGCATTTTACAATAAATGGAAATAATTGGGTAATGATTTGTTTGAGTTCCTCTGTAGATATGACTCTGCTTAGGAACATATTGTGCAACTACGTCAGCATTCTTTCATTAACTGTAACTTAAACTACAAAGAGATATATTGTGTTGGCTACGACTCTTACATACTGTTATATGATTGAGCGCCACAATCCTCTCATATCAACAGCAGCCGACTTGTTTTGAGACGGATTATGCAGCTTTGAGATCTGCTCTTAATGACAGAGTTGGAAAAACACACAGGAGATTCAGGCGACATTCCTGTAATATTGTTCAGTAGAATTCTACAAAAACACACTGTTATTAGTTGAGTGTCGGTCTGTGTCTGGTTGACGTTGTTGTGTCACACAATCCACTTGAGTATCTGCACGAAAATATCTGAACAACAGTTGAATTCGCATCCCTTACAAATACATTTTTGTGAGAGATGGTGATCATTAGTGACACACCTCAAAATCCCCTATAAAACTTTTTTTAATAACAATCAAGGACTTTACTACCCAAAGTTTTACACCAAAAACCAGATTTCTAGTCAGTCTTGTGTGTCTGAAAAAAATGGATTCACTTCAAAATGCCTATGACAAATCTTTGAATTATTTCAACATGTTATTGGCAGTTACTAGACAGAAAAGTCCTCTTGACATTATCACTGGAGCGGTTCAATCTTTTCTAACAGCCTCCTGGAAACAAAAGAAGAGCACACGATCTTGATCAGTAGCCAACAGCTAAATGACAATTATGTTTAATGAACAGCTGAATCCATAACATGAAATGTGTCAAAATTAAAGGTCCAAATTGTTGCTGTTGACCCTATTTACAAGACACGAATCACACGTATTACAAATGGCTGGAATACGAACTTCATTGGGACAAATAAATAGTTTAGAATCAAACATCTTAGCTTTATAAAATACATTACACAGAGATATTCACCATTTACCGTTATACAAAAAAATAGTAACAAAATTACTTCGCAATTTCCTGGAGTTGAAGGTTTCCCAGAAAGAAAATCTAGAAAAGTCTCTTCAGTGAAGGTCAGCTGCCCATGTCGAGCAAGGAAATGGCTGACAGTGCCGGAGATTGGTGAAGAGAAGTAGGACACCAATGGGAATCATTTCCTGCAGTAGTGCACGTATAAGACGATGGTCGGGTTCATCGTCATCGGATCGGGACCGCAGTCTCAAATCTCCGACTCGTCGTTTATATACCCCAGGCCGTTCAGACTTGAAATGTTGGCCATGGGTTTGATGTGTTGGTCCCCGTTTGGTTTGAAGTCAACAACAGTGTGATTATTATTTGCTAAACAAGGTCCTCCAGGGTCCGGACCCAGCAGCTTTATCTCTGAAGTTCTGTTCGGGATGTGCATGTATTCTGCTGACTGCCGTCTCTCCTCCCTCTCGCTGATGGGCTGCGCAAACTTGAGACATTGCAAACGTCCTCGACTCCAGATCCAAAATAGGACCCCGATCAGGGAGAGACAGAACAGCGACAGCAGAGCCACAGCCACCTCTAAACGGGTCACCCTGCCAGTGTCGCTCTGAGTCTCTGGGGACAACGGGTCCTCATTGTCCAGGTTTGGCACAGGTCCTGGTGCCGTCGTATTCGGCTTGGGAACATAGTGTGAGGAATTTGCAACCTCATTGCTAGGGGTCATGCTGTCCCCCACTCCCGGGCCAGAGAACAGCCGTAAGTGATAAACCGCCACAGTCCGGTTGTATGTCCTGTCTTTGATTTGCTCTACTGAGTCGCAGGTATACCGCCCAGCGTCCGATTCAGAGGCCCCCAGAATGAGGAGGCCCCCACTGTAGATGAAGTATTTGTTGTTGGAGTGAAGCCTTTGGTCAAAGAATCGCCACAGGGGTTGCGCTAAGTTGGAGTGGATCTGACAAGGCAGTTTGATGTTGTTCTCCGGAACTAAAGGTAAATCCACCGGTGCTACTGGATCTAGAAACACACACACACACACACACACACATAAGGTTGGTCCAACCACATACTAATGATGAAGGCAGCTGGGAAGCCGCTAACAACACCCAACTGAGGGACATACCTAACGGGGGACACCGTGAAACGTCTGCCTCCGTTAGACTCTGGACCGCAGCACTAGACGATGATGATGATGAGCTGGAGGTTGAGGAGCACTGCTTGGCGGTCAAGTCCCACGCACAGTACGGATCTCTGGCCAGGACGCAGTCCACACATGTGTCGTAGCGGCTGCAATTACTGACTGGCATCTGGATGACGCCTAGCGCCGAACCTGCATACAGCTGACCCTGCGTTTGCACAAACACAGAGATCTATCAACCGATAGCTTTGAATCTTTATTACCTGAATCATTACAATTAAGTGATAAGATAAAACTGTGTTATGAATTGAGACAGAGACCTGATGTGCAGCATTTGCTAAAGATAAAGAGATAAAAAAAAGCCTGACTGCCAGCCTACTGGACCCGATGGGAGTTACCTTGCTGGCGGAGAGCTTGAGGGTTCTGATGGGCACTGGGTTGTCGTACAGCTGAATGTCCTCAATGATGAACATCTCTCCAACGTAGTTGACAGCCTTCTGAACGTAACCGTTTTCTATCAGGAGACAGAAGCCGGACACTTTAATCACGATGGCGTCAAACACCTCTGGTTCCTGCTCGGACAAACGTTGGGGTGATTTTAAACGTTTACCATTACAAACAAGGTTTTCTCAATTTGATTCTTACCCTGAGCGATGGGTTTCGAACACGAGAAAACAAGTTTGTTCCCAATTTGTAATGGGCAGAGCTTTGTTTGGGAAACGGCAAATGTCCTACATTCCTGTGCAGAGATTATATCTGACAAAGTGAAGACAGTCCTCATGAGGAGGATCAGCTTCTTTTTTATTTTGAACCATTAACTTTTTGTTTTTTTATTTCCTTTAGCTTAAACTTCATACCTAAAACAAAATCAAAGTCAAAAGTCACTCAAAGTTTAACAATCCGGAGGATTTCAAAGATCAATCCTACTGCATTGTTTAGTGACAGATAGAGCAGGGTTTACCGGTGCCGATGAACATGACGGCGTATGTCTGCCCGTCCAGCGCCGACACGTTGTCCACGACAATCCGAGTCAGCAGAGCTCCCCTCTTGAGCAGCAACGGCTTTCCTGTCAGAGGCCGAACAGCCTCGTCCATGAGGGGGCGATCCCTGATGAACTGGAGGGTTTTGTCAGGGAGATCCAGCGAGCGACTCATACCCATTTCCAGGGCCGCATCATTGATGCACTGAAATAGTGGAAAGAATTACGGGGTCATCGGATCGGCCTCATATACGTTTATGGTCACTTTTGGATGCGACACGCTATTTAGACTCACCGCTCCTGGTCTGGGGACTGGGACCTCTCCGGTGTACATCACCCATTTGACATGGGATGTCTCCACAGCGACAGGCGTCTTAAATTTGCCCTCATTAAAGATATCTCGGATGGCAGACACATCGTAGGCACAGACTGCAGATACCTGAGACAGACTCCTGGAAGAAAAACCAAACACATTTCCTCAAGCAAACTGTCTGTGTTCTTCCTCGCACAAAGGTCTATGTGGATATAGAATTTAAAAATGATCCGTGAAACTGTTTTTGAGTTATCACATCAACACGAAGGCGATGACGATTCCCTAACATCCCAAACTTTTGGGGGATATTGTTATATATATATATAAAATACCGAATACATTATAATTAAAAGTAGTACGGAATAAGACAGATGAAAGAATCTAGTGTTTGTAGTTTTTTGTAAAGGAACCAGTAAAGGTTTGAAGGTGGACAACCAGCATCTTCGTTTCCTCCTTAATCGGGCGCTCAGCTTATTTCCTGCCATCGTAGATATCACAGCCCACCCTAAGCAAAAAAACTGCCGTCTGTGATTGGAGCTACGTACGACTGGGGTGTGAAGACGGCGTAGAAAACGCTCTTCCGCCAATCAGCATGCCTCAGCAGGAAGACGTCCTGGACAATGGGGGGCAGGCTGGGTTCAGGGAGGGAACAATCCAGACGAGCTTTCAGGAACGACGTCCATTTCCTCTGCAGTGTCCGCTGGCCGCCCATATCCCCCTGAACACAGGGAGAACGTTCTGTCATGTGAGGCTCTGCAAGACATTCCTCTTGACAAGTGGACTATTAAGACAACCAGAGCAGTTTCATGCAGACCAGCTGAGGCTAAACACAAATGTACAAACATCTGCAAACAGTAAAGTTATTATCTTCCCTCTCTTATTAGAAACATATGTCGCTCATTTGACATTTCTGAATACCCGAAAATTACAATAATTGAATTATACCTTGCAGACACGGGCCACACGGGATACTGCCACCTTGCTGTGGAAGTCGTACTCCATGGCGTTCTCGCTGAAGAACAAATACACCTTATCGTCGTCGCCATCAGCGCTACCAAAACTCTCCTCCATGAAGTCCATGGAGATGAAGTTTGGCTCTGAAAGTACACAACATGACATTAAGGGCAGAAAGCAGATTCCCTCCAAACTACACACACCATAATCACAACTTTCTAAGGGCCATGTTTGCAGAGGAGGAGCTCACCACTGAGCCAGGAGCTCTTGAACTCTGTGCGGACCGTCAGCTTGGAGCTGCGTAGGACCGCAGGCTCGGAGCCCAAGAAGTTGATGGATGTAGCAGAATACAGGTCATTTCCTGTCGGACAGGAACAAGAGATGAGGGAACATTCTTCGAGATCCATTAAACATATTAACTTGACACAGTTTGTCATCTATTTGTCCACCAATGGACTGAAACAAAGAGTTTCTGACTAATATGAGCACACGAAGAATGAGCAGGCAGCGCTATCCAAGATTTTACAGGACATTTGAAAATGCAAATTCTGCTGGTGTGTTGCTGTTAGTGAACTTTGCACAGTTATGATACACGCATCTATCCTGCCGGTGCACTCCGACCACTCCGCTGGATTTTGTACTTTTGATCCCTTTGGCTGCAGAACTGACTCAGACACTCACCAACCATTAGGGAGGAGTATCTCTGGAAGGGATCAAAAGGGCACTTCCCCTTTGCCTCCTCCAGCTTTCCCTCCAGCCTCAGCTGTCCGTTAGCGAGCGTCTGTATGGAATATACAAATAAGAAGGATATATTAACGTTATTACCCATCCATGTTACGATAGAAACGTTTTCGGACTAATCTTAGGGTTGAACAATATATATCGGACCTCTTGTCAGCTGATGGTGAAATAAGGCAGTTACATGAAGCCAGAGTCGATACTCAGGTGGAGTTCGGCAACTTTAAAGTTGGTTTTACAGCCGCAATTAAAAACAAAACCAAAGAAGGAGAAGATAGAATAGCAAACTACTGTACACGGGTAAACTGATGCAGTTCAAAAGCGATCCACTCCAATGGATGAGTTGTTCGCTTTAACACAGTATTATGAAGTAAATGCTGACTGCACAATATTGATGACCCAATAACTCTATAAAGTGTCTTATTTCTTATGTATAATGGCTATAATTACCGGCCGTAGTGGAATGACACATCGGCCATGGGATTGATTGGTATTTTTCAACTGTTGCAGCCACTTCCATTGTTGTTAGTGGGTGGTGCTGCTGTGAGCCACAGTAACCTGTTTCATGGGGAGATAACTGAAACAGGTGTGGCGCTCATGAGGTCTATTGTGTGTAGATTAGGGCCCAACGCGGCGCCAGACAGAAGAACGGTGTCTTGTTGATTTGGAGAACAAAATCATTAAGAGAAACCGAATAGAGAGAGAGGAGAGAGAGGCAGATGGGCGAAAAAGCAGCAGTGATATCCATCCATCCATTTTCTTCGACTTATTCGGTGTTGGGTCGCGGTTGCAGCAGGCTCAGAAGGGATTTCCAGATCTCCGTCTCCATAGCAACATCCTAACCATTTAAGTTTGTTTTTCAAATTTTCATTAATTACCCTTACTCTATTTGGTTTGTATTGCTTTTATCAAACGATGTGATGTCACCATCTGCATTCTGTACTCATCTTTATACACTCTTTTTGAGTTTCGAGCACCACAAGCTCTATATATCATGTTTTATATGTTGTTCAAAGTGCACGATGTATCTTACTGTAATCTTGTTTTTTTAATTCATCATCTCTCTTTATTTCATTTGGGCGTTTCCCTTCTCTGTTTTGTCCGTCTCAGCACTTTGTGAATGTTTGCTGTTCAAAAACTTCCATATAAACATCATTATTGTTGAAGAATGAATACAGAAAACACAGCTATATAATTAAATTAGAGGAAAAAAAAGGGGAAAATGTTCTATTATAAAAGGTTGTTTCTATGGGAGTAAAATCATAAATCATCTGCAGACACTCACCATATAATCACAGGTGGGGCTAAATGCGTTTGTGCCACACACGTACATTGTTGTGTCGTTCATTCGGTGCAGGGTTCGAATGTAGTTACGGCATTCCACCTGCAACAAGATTCAGCAGACAGAATGCGAAGGTCAGCGCTTTGTTGGTTCAGCCGCAAAAACCCAAACATGCCACGTCCACACGCCGGCCTGCACCGGCTGCCTGGAGTTGAGTGACCGAAGGGTCAAGGCTGTGTACATGCATTTTTCTTTCCAAGCCTGTATTTGGGCATTCGGCTCGAAGATACGAGCAAAGCGCTTCGGAGAGGACACCGTGGAAAGACTCAGGTTAAATGATTTACAAGAGCAAAGAGATAAAACTTCAAAGGGGAGTAAATCCATTCCTCTTCTCAGGCGAAGATCTTTGCTCTCTTTTTTTGACAGATGTTGCACAAACCTCAGAATTTTTTCCTTTGTTCGCGCACTCCCTCTGCTTCTCCTCAGTAACTCCCCAATACACCTGCATCAACAGAGGGAAAGTTTCTGGTCAAAGCAAACAGGAGCGATGTTGCAAACATAACAAACATAAACACACAAAGATTTGATTAATAGCTAAAACTAATGGCCAATAAACTCCACACCATCATAAACTGTGATTGTGGTTAACAAATAGATGTGAATTCATTGTGAGGGTGTAAAAAATAACTATTACTCTCATCCATAATTAGAATTGAAAGACCTTCAAACGTTATTTGGTGAAATGTTGTTTTTGTAGGCATTTTTTTCTAAATGAGTTCCTTTGCATGTTCTTACCACAGACTTTCTGACAGAGATGTCATCGAGGTCCAAAGCGTACAAGGCCTCTCTGGCCCCAACCAGCAGCACATCCAGGTCATCCCTCATGAGCATAGTGGAGTAGTTGAAGATCCCCTCCTCTCTGAATGACTTTAGGCCATCTTGACAGGAGAACAATGCATTACTAGGAGATATTCTTTTCCAAATTCCAGCTGCCGGAAATGGAAAAATGCTCCCAAGGCAAAACGACTGTATTCCTTTCACTGAAATGTCATAAGCCTGACCGAGCAATCACAAACAGTTTAAGTGTAGCACAGCTTGTTCATATAATGCAGTGAAAAACACTTTGGCCCTACTTTGTGTATATTTCATAGTACCTTGTGTCTGATCTTCAAACTAAATATGGCATAAAACATAGGCAACTAGAATAAACATAGAATCCAAGTTTGCAATGATCATTTTATTTAATAAGGCAAAAGAAAAATAAACTAAATACCAGTTGGGAATGTATGAAAAATCTTGACCCCTTTAGAAATTACTTTCTTTTTTCATACTGCATCAATAACTTACTGCAGCTGGGCTACACACCCCCAGACCTAATCACTTCCAGCCCTGTTCCAACACATCTTCACTTCAACAGACTTTCATTTTCAGAAGCATAAAGTTGGCCCAAAGGTTGCAACAGGAGCTCACTATGCCAAAAACATTCCAGAAGAGATGAGGAGAAAGCCGGTGGAAATACCAAAGCTATTTCTAAGGCTCTGAGAATCCACAGATGCACAGTGGCACACACTTTCTACCGATGGAGAAGACTTGAACAATAGTGAACCTTCCCAGATGTGACATCCTTCCAAAGTCCCTCTAAGAGAAGGCAAAGGCCGGACGTCACAACGTCCAAAGAAAACATCCAAGGAACTGCAGACCTTTCTCACCTCAATCATCATTATCTGAAAGACACCGCTAACACAGGAGAACACTGACTGAATGTTGTCACACACCTGAGAGGCCTTGTGAAAATATTCTGTGTGATGAGTCAAAATGATTCAACGCCATAGATTCTGTTTCATCCGGTGTAAACCAAACATTCCACAAAGCACTTTCTTCTTTTTAAATGTAATTAATTAATATATAAAAATGTTCTTTACTGTTTTTTCCTGACGTCTAACGGATGAATAATACATACCATTGTCTGCCTCTGCTTTTAACAGAACCACTGGGAACTTTAATCAGCCATCAATGCCTATCTGCTTATCTGTGGTCTCTATATGCTCATATTTTATGTTTTTATACTTGAAGCACATCGTGTTGCTTTTCTTTTGCATGAAATGTTCTCCAGAAATAAATCTTCCTCCTCCTCCTCCTCTTCCTCCTTTTCTTCACACAGAGAACGTCTTACATACAGTCAAGCATGGAGGGATGCTTCAGAGCCAGGACGACTTTCCATAAGGGATGGAAAACCATGCTTTATCTTCTCATCTATAAACTTCTGAAGGAGAATGTCAGGTCATCAGTCTCTAGAAGAAGGAGCTCAGGCACAACTGGATCGTGCATTAAAAATAAATGATCCCACGCAGAGGAGAAAGTCCACCTCTGAATGGCTCATAAGGAGTAAAGTTAAGTTTTAGAGCATCAAAATCCAAGTGAAGATCTGAATGAACCCCATTGAGATGTTGTGGTGGGACCTGAAAAGAGCAGCTTGTGCGCTCTGGAATTCTGCCAGAGCGATTTCAGGGACCGATCTGAAGTTTTTGGTTGCAGTTCTTGATGCTAATGGTGTTTCAACTGGCTTTGATGTTCAGGGGTGAACATATTTTTTCCACCCTGGTGATTTAAGTACTGTTCAACTTTTTTGCCTTAAGAAATTAAAACTTCTATACATTCTACAAAAACAGGTCCATCCAAAGAAGATATATGTCAGAGCACAAGAGAAATAAGTGTGACTTACTCTGGTAGTGGACGGTCTGTCGTGGGACACAGTAGCCGGTGGTGTGTTCACTGAACGTGACATGGAACATCAATCCACACATGAGGCTCGAGAGGAGAAGAAGAGACATGGCTCAGAGTCCAGGTTTGTCCAAGTGTGGAAGAGCTTCACAGTCCAGCTCTGCCACTAAAGCACCTGATCAGAGACAGAACATGGTCCGCGGTCTCAGCCCAGATGGAGCAGTTTGTCAAAATGAGGTGATGTCACTGTCCTGGACATGTGCCGCTCTGGCACAAGTCATTTTCTCTCTTCGAAGACTTTGAAAAGAGCTCTTTCCAATGTTCAAACGGTGCCTTTAGAGTCGTGCCTCGGTTCAGTTTGAAGTCAGTGTCCAACGCAGAGAGTATCTATGTCGGAGTGAGCCTCCAGCGCAGAGCCAATGAGCCACTAGTATCCTCTAGAGATGAAGGAGCAGCAGCCATGCTGGCCAACTAACGGAGAGGACTGCTGGAGAAGACCATCGTCATGGCGCCCACATCTGGGAAACACATGCATTTAATTAGATGTACAAACCATAAATCACGCCACACTGAAGACTGAAGATTATATACACAAATGATGGACAGAGTAATACAGATATTTGCGTGTATTGTGGTATAACTGAGTGTCGCTGGAGAGATGTGACGGCTTTAGCGCTAAATTAAGATTTCTTATGACTGTAATGTGAATGTAACGTGTGGCCGCTACTTTAATTAGCCTCAGCCAGGGAGGAAGTGTTTTCACACCACCTGGCCTGATTGTCCGTGAACAGGATCACACAATAAATACTTGATGGATATTTGTGAAAGTTAAAGGTGCAGTGTGTAAAATGAATTGGCATGTGGCAGTGAAGTACAAGATTGCAACCTACTCTGTACCTCAGCTCACCCCCCTTTCCTCTCAGCGGTGCCTGATGTTAAGCAATTATTGAATTTGCACGATAATTTCACCCTCTGTACGTGCCATAAAACAAATCCTGGAAATATGGAGTGGATACAGATGAAGGGAGAGACAGACTGCGAATGACGTAATATGATTTTCCTGCTCAAGTAGTCACATCACTGTAACGTTTTGGTGCAATAATATAAAGGAGACATTGAACTGAATTAGTGGCTAAGTTTTTTAACAGTAAGCATTCATTTTAAAAAGAAATGAAGATTTCAGATTTACATCGATTAAACACTCATTACAGTTTATTCTATTTTTCACTCTTCTTTTTTACTAAATAAAACAATTATTATTCGCACTCAGTGGCGGCACGTGGATTTTCCAACTGGGCCTTCAGGGCTTTACTCCAACAATTCAGCTTCCCTCAGATAACTTCAAAACCGGTCACATTTACTCATACCACCACTAAAAAAAAACGTAAATACACCGCCAGCCACTTGAATCTGGAGATGATTCACAACACCAGCAATAATTAAAAGCTATTTAAGACACATCAAAGTCCATTAGACTCATTCATCAGCCGTCCTCCTTTCTTTCTTTGAAAACGGCTCAATGATGAAGTCATAAAGGACACTGGCAGTCAGTTCCATTATGACATCTTCTTCCACTAACATGGCCGCCGGTGCTGGAAGCCGAGGCATCCCAGTCCTATCGCTACTATAAGTTTTATTTTGTTTGAATGCGGAACATGACCACTGGACAGAGGCAGAAGATACTGAATGAAGCGCCTTCCTCACACCTATTACTGACGTAGAGCTAGATATTCTAGAATCCCCTAGTATGTGTTAAAGAACATGCCCCACATGACAAATTCAAAATCTGATGGGTTGAAAAATATGACAACAAAACTGATTACACAAAAAAGATGTATGAGGTCACCAGCAGCAGCAAGGAGAGAATCAATGAATTTGCGTCAAAAGAAAGAAAAAGATTTCAAACTCTCATGTTAACCAGGTTTTGTCCCAAAAGCTTTCTCCTAGACTCCCTTACCTGGTTATAACTCCAAACTTTAACTCCTTTCAAAGTCACGCGAGTTATCATATCCCCGAGAAGTCGGGACTACTATGGAATCCTGAACGCAATAGATGAAAAATTATTTCATGGATCCCACAGAGATTTTAATTTAAGGAGACGGGAGATTTATCTCAAAGTTTTGGGCTATAATTTCTCAACATTTGGTCTGATTTGGTTCAAAATAATGGTTCATATGAATCCAGGCGAGGAGATCTATCTAGTACATATTATATTTTAATCAAATAGTTTACATTTTACTCACTAGTGGGAGCTTTTCTTTTACAAAAACATTGTTTTTTAGACATCATTTCTCAATCGTTGGTCTGATTTAATCCAAATCCTGTGCACAGGAATCGATGCCAGGATATCTGTCTTGCATAATTCCTATTTTTCTCACTAAGGGGACCTTCCTTTTTCTTTTTCTTATTTTTTTTACATAAAAACACTGATTTTCAGACACAACACTCACATTTTATTTGAGGGGATCAAATAGGGGGAATGATTTTACAATGGGGATTAGGGGATTAGGGGGTATAGGGTTATAAATGTACAAATGTGTATGAATAAATTCACATATAAGAAAAAAATACAATGGAGCTTCTTTTTCTCATTACATAAAATTAAAGATATTGTTAAAATGACAAGAGACAATAACTGTAGAGAAGGAGAAACATCCTTCACGAACAGGTCGGACTTATTTGCTGGTCTTTTTGAGTAAATATGCCAAACGCATACAAAAAGCGGCACATGTAACCATTTCAATCATAGATGTCTTACGAAACTCAGAGTCATAAAAGTCATATTTGTAAACTGTTTAGAGAAAACAAATTTGTGTACCCTGCTGCCCACCAACCCCCCCATCCTCTTCTCCTCCCCCGGTCCGATTTCCTGTCCTCCTCCCTATAAGAACCTGCTTCCTCTGGGCTCGGCAGGGTTCAGCCAGCAGACAGGGATTGGGTTCAGGTTTGGGCATGCATGCAGTCACAACACACAGCGCTCACCACTTCCACAGAAAATGGATTTCTGTTTTAACTAACTCCCTGAGCTGCGCAGCCTCATTTAAAATGCACAAAGGCCCCCCTCTTCTCAGAATAACACACAAAAAAATGCATAAGACTGTCTCACAAGGTAAGAAGTACCCTTGTATCTTTTGTTGGAGGGGGGCTCGCTGCTCGAAAACAGCCCCACCAGCCTGCCGCTTTGTAAATTTTGCCGCTGGAGGAAAGAAATACAGCAAATTTCATGGAGATGCATTCTTTGAAACACCCCTCACAAACACCTCGGCTGTTGAAACTAACAAGAATGAGTGAATACAAATTTCCTGGAAACACAGTCAGGTGCTCGCTCCGCTGTACCTCTGAGCAAACCGGATTCTGAATGTGCACTCTGCAGAGAAACCCACCTTGTTGTTACTTGAAACAGTGAGACGAGCTGCTGCATGTATAAATCTTCTCGTCCGTTGTGAGAGAGCTGATCTCTTTCATACTTTCCCCCCTCAGGCGCTGAGGGAGGGGGCAGGGAGTGTGGGTTGAAGGTGACATGTAAAAGGAATGACTGCAGGTTGCTTCTTACAGCGTTTGACAGATACCTCAAAACGGCGCAGACAGACAGGTATGGTTATGACAACAGACAAGGAGCACGCGGCAGTTGTCCGTATTTTCACTTCTCATGTTTGTCTGCGGCCACACTCACACTGACATGCACAAGTGTGGGTGGGGGGTGGGAGTGGGTAGACAGCTGAGGTTTTTACCACACATAGCTGATGTATCCCCTCGTCAAAGACCCTTGAATTCAACTTTCAGGTTACTTCTTATAAAAGATATTTTCTGGTGTTTGCTTACATCCGACAGGACAAACTTACAGAATGAAAATGTTTCACATACTTTTGTCGAACCTCATCTATATAAAGGGTTACTAAATCATCCATTCTAAGAAGCATTAATATGGATTCTTAAATCGCTCGCTTTGGGGTAGTGGAATGAGTTGGAAACGCCAATATATAATCAACTTTCACAATATATCACGAGTATTTTTAGCAACTTAAAAACACATCCATAGAAAACTTCTCACGTCTCGTCTCTCAAGAAAGTAAAACATTTACTCTACTTTTCTCTTTGGCTGCTAAATGCTAACCTTGAAGAAGAGGATTTTATTCATCACATTTGCAGCTGAAGAAAATGACATCGCTTAGGGACAAAACCAGATTTTATGATCGGCGCTGGATTTCTCACCTTCTACCGCATCATTGCCAGAACTTAATGGCAGCTTAGCAAACATAACAGCAGATTTGATGAATGATTTACTAACCATTTAGCAATAACCGTTCTGCGTGTTTGCTTGCGGTTACAGTTACAGATTTGTTTTTCTTCTCGGTGCTAACCAAAATAACGACAATCGTCCATCTCATTAGGTGTGCTCTCCCCGAATTCAAACACACTCTTGTAAATGACTGGTGTGAAGTTACATGTTTTTTTAAATAAACATCTTCTTCTTTTGTTTCAATCTTCCCCTGTCCAGCCAACTACATGCC
Organism: Lophius piscatorius; assembly: GCA_009660295.1. Classification (NCBI taxonomy): domain Eukaryota; kingdom Metazoa; phylum Chordata; class Actinopteri; order Lophiiformes; family Lophiidae; genus Lophius; species Lophius piscatorius. Next base: position 17,078 of record VRLP01001936.1, on the reverse strand, counting down.
CTCTTCCATCCAGCAGAGCTGCTCTCACCACCATCTTGGAAACCGTTCCCTTCACGATGCTGCTACTTTTCTGTCACAGATAACTCCTCACACTCTTTTCCACCCTTGTAACAACTCACAGTTGCAGTCAGAATAACATTGATTTATTAATTAATATAATTGTGGATGGGATGTATGAAGGGGAACTTTCTTTCCTCAAGGTTCTTTGGAACCTGGAAATTTTATGTCCTTACCAGGAAAAAAAAAAAAAATGGAAATATTATCAGTTTGTATATTTATATTTCTTTGGGGACATTTATGAAAAATTGTTTTTCTTCAAGCATGTTTTAAAACAGTAAAAGAAAATCTTACTTATAAGAGTATTTGATGATGAAATTCTGTTTTTAAGGGAAAATAGTCAATTTTAATTAGATTAGCTCGACTTTTTGGCAAAGCATGTTTTTTTTTTTAAAACTATTTGACCCATATCAGAATTTTTGGGTCGTATCAAGTTACATAATTATGTTTAATGAGTCCACACATGCTTAAATATGCCCCAAATGATCCTACTTATCGAATAGGACTTTCCTACTAGCCATGGTTAATTCCTCCTCCCCAGTTGCCCCTTTTACTTGTGGCGTCCCCCAGGACTCCATCATCGATCCCCTTACTCTTTAAGCATACACATGGTGCCACTGGGTCATATTGTAAACAGGTTCAGTCAAGTGGCTTTCACTAAAAAATAGTGACTCAAAATGAGCTTGATGAAAAAGTAGAGCAGGACCTTAAAGGGTTTGAAGGATCTGACAACCGCTACATTGGCTAAATTGTGATGACTAGTTGACCGGGTCACAAAGTCTCCAAAACTGAAGGTCCGTTGGACTCCTGGCCAACGGAAGGACAGCTGGTGGACTGACAAAAGGGTCATGGACGTTCGAGGCTCATTGATGCGTGCGGGGAGAAATTTGTGTTGTGGCACAAGTAGCTGAAAAACTTACAAGGCGACCTACATAATATTAAGTAGATGGTTTTAATATTACGGCAGATTTCTATTACACACAAAATGAAACGAAAGCGCTTTACATTATTTGTGAAAAATGGTTCAGTATCAGCTGCGTGAAATGCTCTTCTTCTTGTTTCATAAAAGTCCAAAGTGACAGTTGACAGCACAAGAAGCTGAAACTCAGCGTGAGGGAGTACGAACATCAATGAAACCACAACAGAGAACACGAGGGTGACTAAAACCGCAGCGTTATTGTCTCTGGAGGTCCAGATGTACATATAAAAATGCTTTTCATACATGTTCCATTTAGGCCGGGCAAAAAGTCACATCCACATGAGAGTGAGACATTTGTGGACAATGGCGGGTTCTAAAGGCTACACATCATTCCGTAGGAGGTGCTGAGGAAAAACCTGAACTATCTCCAGACACTCCAACCTCTTGAACCAGGAGGATATTTATAGGTTGTTCAGGAGCCTCCAGGTTATCTGCAGTAGCCCAGCATGGACTCTCACTACGACTACGTGTCACAGGCAAAGTCAAAACCCAAACAGCAGCCAGTAAAACGTGCGTCGACAAGCAGCGTGAGTCATAACAAATCTGAAATAAAAGATCTGTTAGTAGTGGAAGAGCTGAAGTACGGCATGACTGCGCGGACTTGGCTCTATTGTACGTCTTCCCCCTGTCTTAGGGCACGCCTTATGGGCGAGGTCTCCTCCGGCTGTAACTGATTAAACCTGAATGGCTGAAAACTGGTCTACTGGTTTGATGTCGGATAAGTTGCTGACTTATTGGGAGGTTGGCTCGGTGCCAGTGATGTCTTTTTTTTCCTGCCCGTCTACCAGTCGAGTACAAGCTGAAGGATCCGCTGGCAGGTCGGCGGGTGAGTCGCCAGTCATACAGAACCCCATCACAGAGGCCTGAAGAGGAAACCGGTTGTGGGAGGATGTCCACCTTTGACACTCCTGGTGTCACAGAATCTGTTATGAAACACTCACAGTGGAAAACAAAACCCACTTCAGCAGCAGGTTATATTTTCTGCAAGCACAGATGGTCAAAACAAAACCCTGCAAACGACACTAGCGCTCCACGATTTTGTTTTGATGTACAGCGGAGGTCGTAATTAGCCGAAAGCAACACTTAGAAAAGATGCAGCGTAGTTTCCCGCCTGTTACCAAAGCCTTTTAACAACATTAAAGGTGACATGAGCCAACTGACTGTATTACAAATGCATCAGCTCGTCCAATGAGATCACTGCCTCTGCTCCGATGAACGAGTCATTAATGAGGAAAATCTGGTTGAGTGGAAATGTGTGTATTCACACACATACACACGTACACAAACACACCCAGGCAAGACTTAGCATGAACGTTGTCACAAAAGGGAAAAAAATGAAAAAACAAATCCCTGCCTGCTCTGACTGTGTTGTGTGACAAGTTCAATGACAGATGGGAACACCCAGAAAACAACAACCTGTTACCACTTCACTTTGGATTTTTACGATCAAAATCGATGAATGCTTCCTGTAAACCGTCACTTTATCCAACTTGAAAGACTGAAATAGTTGTTGCAGGGCTGTAGTAATCATTTCAATGTGTATTCGTGTTTCTTTTTCTTTTTTTGGATTAATCGCCAAAATCGTTGGCATGTAAAACACCAGAGAAGAATGCCCAAAGTGAAACTATCAGGTGTTGTGAATTGTTTCTGGATGTTGTTGCTTTCACACAAAGAAGCAGCTCACCCTCAAACTGGAGAAGATTTCCGCTTGACTCGGTAAACCATTATCAAACAAGCATGATAATTCAATTTTCAACATTACAACAAATACAAATTAAAAAAAAAACAATGGAAAAAATATTCTTTTCATTTCATTTCTTTGGGGCATTAATTGATATAATGTCTTAAATATTCTAAATGAACCATTAAGTGACAAATCATTTAGTCAAGCGTGTTTTTACACAGTAAAAAAATGAAAATGATTTCATGATGGAATTTTGTATTTCAGAGAAAACAGTCAGTTTTAACTGGATGAACTCAGTTTGTTTACAGAAAACTATTTGACCCTTATTAAACTCTTTTTGGTTGAATTAAGTTAATCATTCTGTTAAGTAAGTTATTCACATGTTTTATTAGGCCAAATAAAATCCTAATTATTGAATACAACTTTCTCAATAGCCATGGTGAATGCCTCCTCCTCGGTTGCCCCTTTGACATGTGGTGTTCCCCAGGGCTCAATCCTCGGCCCCTTACTCTTTAGTTTATACATGCTGTCCCTGGGTCATATTATAAACAGGCTCGGTCAAGAGCCTGTACAATAAATTGTTCTCCCTGAAGTAGTTTTTGAGATAACAATTCGGGTAACTGCCCACATAATTTAAAAATAAACCCGTCAGGTGTGGTTCTCCAGAGTTTCATTATGAAAGGACACACCGTAAGTGCAGACGTGGACCAATCATGCTCCATTGTGTTCTTCACCAACATCACAAGGAAGCGTGATTAGTCCAAAGCTGGACCTACGGGCTGGGGGTGAACCTGCGGGTACCCTCGATGAAGAGAGCATCGAGGGTATATGTATATATGTATGTATATATATATATATATATATATATATATATATATATATATATTTATTGTCTTCTATATAGGTAAATATATATAAACTGATATATATCTAATATATAAGCTTAAGGGTTTTTGTTCCAGCATTAATGCATCACGTTTTTCATACGCCTGATGCTCTTTTTCACCTTCTGTCCCCTAGACAGCTTGATTGCACCACAGGTTTCGGGAAAAACAGGTACACACCCAGTTTCCTAAAGACGAGTGACACGACATGAGGGTTCACGTCACACGCACAGCGGACGACCAGGACGCCAACACAGCACGCATGAGATACAAAAGCTCCAAACACGTCATCACCAGCATGTGTTTATCTCACATCCAAATGAAGAAAACACACAAGGCTGAACATTTCTAATACCTGCAGACGCCAAAAAAAAAATGCAATGGCCTACCTTAAAAATAATCGCCCTGAGGAACGCCAAGCATCAAGATACTAGCAATGGAAGTGTGGTTAACCCTGGCCAGAGTGCAGGGCCCGCCACAAGCTGGCTGTTATCTTCCATGAGCAAAGAAAATGTCAAAGCCACACCGAGGAAAAATCAATTCATGGCCTTGGATGACCAACAGTTTTCAGTAGACAAAGAAAGAGGCTTAGGAAACCTGATGCAACACCTGAGTCCAAACAACACTCTCCCACTTTTACAAACATTCACATCACATCACCGGACTTGTTTCATCTCAGGTCACTCCTGTAGAGTCCAAAACAACCAAAGGTTGCCTCATTCTTCTGCTCCTTGTATCCATTTGGGAAAGTTACTGAACTTCATTTTCAGTGGCAAGTTAACAAAACAGGTTCGTCTTCTAACTTGATGCACTTTTGTTTTGTCATATGTAAAGTAAAAAAGTCAGATCTGTAATAAGATGCATCTCAAAGGTTCTTATAAGTCTGTAGCACCCGTCATCTCTGGGAAAGTAATACATGTTATAGCTAGTTGGACAATATACGCTGCATCATTTTCTGTTGTATTTGGTTTGTACGTAAAAGCTGTCCAGGAACCTTAAGCTCTTAATAGTTAATCCCATTTTGAGACTAATTTGAGTAATACAAGGTCCTACCTCTCTGCTGCAGATTGATAAAAATATTCTCAATATTACGAACAAATCACGTATTTGCAGATGGAATTTTCCTTTTCCATTAAAGAAAAAATGGGGCAAATCTCCATCAGCAGGGCGGATTCGGACTCAGCCAAGAAAACTGCAATCAGTGCTATCTTTATTTCAATTAATAATTTATGATGTCTGATTTAGGCACAACGGAAATTTTTTAGCGGGCTAACATTTTGTACTGGACGGTGGGAGTTGGTGGGGGATGTGGGGGTCTTCTATGCCTGCGGACTCAGATATTCTAGGATCACCACTGTTGCTGCTGAGAGCAAAGGTAGGGCAGATCTTTGGCATGTGGCCCAGAGCTGCTGCACTTGAGTTCACTGCTGCTGGTTGTAAACAACGTGAGATAGGAGTTCAGCAAACACTGAGGAGAGATTAGGAGACTCTTGCTGAGGAGGTATTTCGCCGTTTCGTACATACAGGTCTGCTGCACATGCAGTAAAACAGAAAAGGTAATCTGACCACTGGCAGTGCCTCCACGCCCTGTGACCCCACTGCTCTGCAGGATGCCAGCTAAAATAGGGCAATCCCCCTGAGTTAGTGCTCAGACAGCACTCCTGTATCCTCTGCTCTCTCTTTCTCTCTCTCAGACACTCATATCATCTGCTAAAACCACCCAGAACTTTACATATCACGGTCAAATTACCATCCAGTTGAATTGCACTCAAGATGGCATATTTCTAGGAGCAGATTCTGTTAGTGAGTTATGGGTTAAGCTTCATATAGTCAGCTGGTTATGCATTACAGTTGTTATTAGTTATTTGATCAGATGGTCTTTGGTTTTCAGGGGAGGAATCTATGAATTTAAGCCTATATAGTCAAAGCATGACAGGATCCACACACTTTTTTCTTGAGGCTCACCAGTGATCCACATGTTGGAGAGTCTGTCTGTTCGTGAGTCCTGCTGCAGCTCAGTCCAGCGCTCAGCTGCTATTATTAGATTGGGATATCCCATAATCTCTATAATAAGTAAGAGAAGTTACATCGCGGTGCACGTGCGCCTCTTAACCCTACAGGGCTGCACAATCCAACTGCCACAACAAACCCGCGCACCGCGGAAAAAACAAGAAACCGAATAAAAGAAGCGGCTCAGGTTCACATCAGACTCACCAGCAGCAACCAGGACCCGGATCGGTCAGGGTCTGCATGCAGGGCCGTTGAGAATCCTGTTGTTTTCCTTGTCTCGGATCCGGTTCGGTGCTCCACCTGTAACGTTCACCCCTATTCTAATTTCTACATGCAACGATTATCCAGCAGCTCCCGGCGGTAGGCAGTACCTGGTCACGTGACTCCCGCTCGTACCTTTGCGCTCAGCACCAATCAGCTGTTCAGAAGCCAAACAATAATACTTTGTTGGTTTGGATCAACACTACAACGATGCCCACTTATCGATCTAAAATAGTTATATAGTCAAGATATTACCGAATGAACAATCACAGCAAAACTAATGATTATTTATATTTAAAGCAAACAACACTGAGTTAATTAAAAATATTTCAGTCCCAACATTTTCCTACAAAGTTCATGCGATGAATAAAAAAATGTTTGCTGTAGACCTATAGGTTACATGCTGTACAATGCAATATATTCAAATACTATCATAGAGATGTAATGACAGAAAAACAAAATAAAAAAACAAGTGCGCCTTAAAGACTTGCGCCTTCTGCCACCTAGAGGTTGTTATAGCTATTTATGTCGAGAAGACATAAAACAGGTTATTATGCATTAGAGTAAGGAAAAACTCATTCAACTTTCACTGCAGTGCACCGATGAAATAAAACCTACAAAATCAAAATAAGCAGCTTAGACATAGTTTTGATGTTGTGCTTGAAAATGTAAATTTTTCTGACACTTCCGGTCCATGGAAGGACTTTTATTTAGGATTCTACATACTTTGCAGTTTTACATGCACGTGTTAAATAATCAATTTTATGTACCTGGCTCATTTTTAAAACATATATTGATAGTTAAAATGTACCAAAATGTTACATACTTACTTCATGTCCTATCCAAGTATATTTGTTGACAGAAAATTTGCTTATGATGCTTGAGTAGCTGTGAATTTACTACTAGATCAACTAACTGAGGATAGTTTTTGAAATTTGATTCATTTCTTAATCATGTTATTGGCATCAGTATAAAAGTCAAGTCAAAAAAGTTTATTTTTATAGCATTTTTAAAACGATCACAACGAGTTGACCAACTTTCTGAACAGAGATCTAAAGACTTATAAAGATAAAAACACAAACTAAAAGAGTGAAAAACAAATCAGATAATCAATTAAGTTAAAATGAAGTAAGATAAAATGATAAATTAAAATAAGCATTTCGATAAACATTTAAAATGAACTGTTTGCATGGGTAGACGGCTGCAGAGGTTTGGTGTAGTTTTTATGGAACAATAATAACAATAATTAATAGCAATAATCTATTTTATGCATTTCTGAGCAGAGGTGAAATCTGTTCACGTGTGTTGTACAAGATTACCGGAAGTCTCGACATTAATTCATTCATTAATCAATTAATTCCTGGATGACTTCCTGTCATCAAAGTACTGGACTATTTTAGCACAATCGGCACTTTTGACAACATTGCTGCAGATTATTTCTATACGTGAGTCTTCTTGTAACTCCGTTGTCCAGCAGCTTCTCCAGGACTCAGGGTCTGGAGGTGTATAGAAGAGGAAACCATCTTCAGGTTGTCATCCAGCAAACTTGGCCGAGGTGAAGGCTGTTTCTTGGCTGGACGAGTGTTTATATAGACAGGATCTTCTCCTGCGTTCAAACACAAAAACAGTTTAGATTTCAGTCAATTTACTTAAATATCATGTGAAAGAGATTTACAATTAGATGATTAAAATATGCGTAAATAGGTTGATATTTTATCAGTTTTTTTATGGTAATTTCCCCGTAATTTATTGAACATGGTGACTGTATTTGTTATAGTGAGATTATACAGATTTTTATTTTTATTTTACAGTGCATTAACAATATACTGTTGTGATTGATTATGGAATTAGCAGTCAGATCTTGAATTAATGAATTCCTTCCTGAAATCATTCATTCCTGAACTTCCCAGTCCATGCTGACGTCACCTGACGAATCTCCCCAACGCCAAACGTTTACTAAATGTTTTTTCCACATATAAGGGCTGAGTTAAAGAGGAAAACATCTTCTTTTAGTAGAAAACTCTCTATATAAATGTGTTTTTTGTACGTGTTACCATTTGCTACAACACTAGTGACATCTACGATCTGTACACTTGAAAAAAAAAATTGCATGTTAAAATTATGATGAAGGAAAAACCGTCACATGGCGAATTGTAAAAAAAAACTAAATCAAATACATTAAGATTTGTTTTTTATGAAAAGCTAATTTTATTGAAAATTCAAACCTTTTTATAAAATAACCGAACAATATCAGAAAAGTACCAAAAAAGTCACAAGCACTAGCAAATAATTACTGCTAAAGAAATATTCTCTCAAAATTATAGATTTTACTGGTATGTACGTTAAATATTTAGCAAGAACGATTCCTTTGTTTCTAAAGAAACTAGACATAAGAAGTATGGTGTACATTTATGAAATACTCTTAAAATTAAACATTTTAATTCAATTATTTTCTATCTTACTGTAATTGTACTTAATGTCCTTGTGAGAATTACAACGTATCTGCATTGTATACTGTATTGTACATGTATTTGTTTTTACAGTATAAGACAGGCAGAACAATAAAAGTGGTGCATAGTGAACTGTGGGATTTCTGCAAATTTCTGGTAATTTCCTCAGGATTGTTCAGATGGCTGTGATCAGACCTCACCGGCGTTTCAGGCGCTCTTGTGCTCTTCCTGTTTTAAAGGTTGTGGTCAGTTCTACAATCATGTTTCTAAAAGCTTAGCTCGACAGAATAAGACAGGTATCGCCTTCTCGTCTCATGCTGGGTTCTTCAACCACACAAACCCCTTGTTTGCTAAGTTTGCATCCACAGACCCTGAGTGGGGCTGACAGAGCTAGCTGCTGTTATAGGTGAACAATAACTCTTCTTCTCTGCTATGTTCATCAGACATGTTGACACACAAACAATCTGTCCCTCATATCTTGGGTTAAATGCAAAATCTTAATGAAATTATCAAGATTATTCATTCAAAGCAACTCAGGTGGTTTTTTATCAGAGCAACTTTGTCTACTGCAGTTTCAAGCCTCCTCCTGAAAATAAAGTATTGTACCTCTTTTAATGCGGCATCTTGTGCTCAGCAGTAAACATACGAGCAGCAGGAAAGCCAGGATGAAAGAGGATATGCCCAATGCGATCCACAGCCACCAGTTGACCAGCTTGACATTGTTTTGAGGTGACACGGTTGCTGCAAGAGAAGAAGTGTGCAGTCTTGAAATCTGATCACATTAGGTCATCTTATCCCAGGCCATATAAGAAGGCCGTTGTGTCGAAACAATAAAACATGTGTTAAACAAGGCACTGTCACTGTAACACTTACATCAAGTACATACAGTTGAATTTATTGAATGGTTTTATAAAATCCTTAAGAGTAAGGGGTGCCGGTTTGTCTTCTCCTACAATTACCCAAAGTTCATGGAGAAAGGAGAAAAGTCTATGGAGAGGTCTCAACTCCATAGATGCTTGGAATTTAGAGCTTGACTAACGGCTTGCGGTCTTCATCAGGATTCTTACGCGTGAAATGCGTTGGTCTTAAGTTTAAGCTGTTCGAATTTATTTATATCGAGTGTTGCTGGAGTTTTGACCCGTTTAGAAATTTGAAGGAAAGTTATTCAATCCCTGTAGAATATTAGGTTTGTTGGTAAAATATATTATTAATCAGATGTTTGATTGCTATGATAAACAGAATTGGAGAAATTTGTCCATGAAGAAGAGATTAAGATTCCTCAGGGATTGCTGCCAAAGGCTGGTGTCTTCCTCACGTCTGGCTCTAATCAATAATAATAATAATAATAACAATAATAATAATAATTATTATTATTATTATAAAAAATAAAAAAAATTATTATTATAAAAATATTAATAATGTTAATAATATTAATTAGAACAATAATGTAAACTCTCTACAGTCACTTAGTTACTATATACAATACAACACTGTGAAATTATTTCCCTTCATTTTGAGGAGCATTGGCATTGAGGGAGCAAACTGGGGTTTTGGTTCAGGGTCTTGCTTGTGGACAGACAAACTTCAGAAAACGGTCAAGTAGAATATTTTGACAACTAAAATATATATATGGATAAAATATTTGCAGCGTTTTTCAACTCAGTCATCAAATAACAATTTGTGAATACCAAAGTGTACGAAAGACGCAAGGCCAAAGGGGACAGAGACTGTTGAAGAGAAGGTGAGACAGGGTGTGAGGTGCTCCAGGATCACGTGACGAGCCACGGAGAATCTGGTCAAGAACATGAGTTGTATGTATGTATGTATATATATATATGAATATTGTTTTTATTCATTTTAAATAGTTTTTTGGGGCATAAACACAAACATGTTGTCGAAAAGGTGAAGGGGATTCACATACTGTATTGCACATATAGTGCATATTAAATGTCTTATATGCAGGTTACTTTCAGCACTTTAACAGACTCTGCATAATGCTTGTCATGAAGCCTCTTCTCATTTGTCTGTATGTTCTTCCTGTGAACTGTTGTATGTGAGTCATTTATGTGTGGGTGCTTGTAGATATGCTGTTTGGATGTATTGTGCTACTCTATGTGCCTTTTAATTGCCCCCAGGGGAAATATAAAATGATTGGAATTGAATTGAATTGAATTGAATAATGCCTTCTACTCTGTGACTGAACTAGTCCAGGCAACAAGGAAGGTCCGTGTGAGACACCATGTCAGGGACCACTGAGCAGCTGGTCCGGACCGCTTGGCTCTAGTTCCCCTAGTGATAGAGAGCAGTGGTCCATGTGAGACAACTCCAGGGACCACTGAGCAGCTGCTCTGTGACCACTGCAGGGACCACTGAATTGGCTACGAACCCTCCCTGCCCCTCAGACATGTAGCCTGCGGGGGCATTCCGGGGATGGAACCACCGACTTCTTGAAAGTGGGACACCAACTGTAGAGAATCATTCGTAGATGAATCATTTCGGGACTATTCAGCAAAAGTCATCAATCATTTTGTGTTATATTTGAGTAAATTGCTCGCAGTATCTGTTGTATTGAACTTCTTATATTGCTCTTGTCTGATGTTTTTGTCGGACACAGCTGATAAATAGTATATTTTGTCAAGAAAACCTGACATAAAGTACAGCTGAGTCCATGGGCTGATTGATAGTCAGAATAAGGGGTGAACATAGACTGGACCGCTCCTTCCTGAGCTCTTAACACCTCTGTGAGTGGATAATCACACCAGAAATTCACCAGAAGATCAAACGTCACTGCCACTTTCGTGTCTCAATGGTCATAAGAGTTACTCACAATTACACACAAAGACACCAGTAAATATGGGTAGTGACAGCTGGGTTGTGTGCTCCATGCTGGTCACTGTCACAGAGAAAACATAATCAAGAACGAAACAATAATTCGGTTGAGAACAAGAATCCCTTTGTTATGTAACGTTTCCTCATGACAGGATGTAAGGCACTTTAAATACCTCTTTTCTGCATTTCTACACAACGTGTGAACACAACAGGTGCTTCATAGGCTACTTTAATGCATTTGTAAACAAATATTATAATACAACATAATAATACATGTGTTTTATGAACATAGCTACCACATATGAAATCTGGTTTATGAACAGATAATCAATGGCAATACAGTCAAACAGAATTGTTGTAATAAAAATGAATAGGTGGGATTATTGGAATTTACAAACACTTTATTAAATGTTTGTCTTCTGCTTATGAATGAGAAATGGGGCGGGACTAAGTAAAGCACTACCTGTGGGGTGCCATTCGTAAAGGAGCACATACTGATTTTAACAGCAACTTTCTGCCAAATCTAGCTCCAAACAACTTTTAAAAATTAACTCCGTAGTCACGGATATCCCAATAAAAACTGAAAAGCCTACAACTGGCAAAACCAATGACCACAGACAACTCCTAGTCACTTGGACATTTCACAAAATATGCTCTCACCAGAGGATCAAAGCCACGGCACTTTCCAATCAAACCTCCAATCCAACCAGGCTCATAGAACTCCTTTGTGACTTCAGAAGATACCACCCTATAAATTGTCCTTTTGTGCTCTGCGGAAGGCCCAATAGGCTGAAACGTTAATATGCATGTTGGTATGATAAGACCAAAATAAATTGAAGTAATTGGTTAAGTCAACTTGCACTGGAATTTTGTTTGTGCTCCCTTTTTGGTTCCTCAACTTTTAAAAAGCAAAGTCAGATTTTTAAAGTCCCTTTTTTTAAATCACATTTAGAGCAATATTAAAGAACATATTTAGCCTCATAGGACATGTATATATTACATAAAATGTCTTAATATTAAATGTAAATGTTATATCTAAATGTATTTGTGAATGTTAAGCCTAAATGTGACAATTTAAAGCTAAATTTGATATCTTAGTGTTGGATCTAAATCTTAATGTTGAACCTAATAAGATTTAAGTTTATATTTAGAGTCAATACTAAGATTTCATATTCACATTTAGATTTAGATTGTAACATTTAGATGTAATCTATACATTTAGAATGAACATGTATACATAAACATGTACATATTTTTTAATTATTACTAAGACGTTTTATTTAACATATATTTCCTAGGAATGTAAAATTGAGTTCATGAATATTGCTGTAAATGTGATATTAAAAAAAAATATATATATATAAAAGCCTGACTGTTCTTTTTTCTTTGAAAGTTGTTCGGATGAAAAAGTTGCTGTTAAAATCAGCATTTTCTACTTTACAAACGTCGTTACCTGAAAAAAACTTACTTATCGTTACTTCCGTTTTATGGCTGTCGTTGACGACATAGTGAGGAATCTCTGCTGTAACGCTGCAGAAGTACCATCCGCTGTTATGGTCTCTCGAACTTGAGGTGACATTAAACACAGTCTCTCCAGGGTCTCGGACGTCAGATGTCGTTGAAGATTTGTCAAATATCTTCACGGATAAATTGTGTGTCTCATTGGTTGACTGGCCGAAGGGGATGAAAAACCAGCTCATCCGAAATCTCTCATATCCAGCTGTGGGGATGGTGCAGTTCAAACTCAGAGGGGAGTCCTGAGGAACTGTCTCACTTCTGTCTTTTTCATTATCCAGAGTCACTGGGCCTTCACCTGATATCACCATGGCTGCTACTGCAATTAGATAATAGGGTCACGTATATTTATATTATCTATATCGTCTGTTTTGATCTGTAGAGAGAGAGAGAAAAAAAAAAGGCTCTTACCTGAGAGGAACAAAAGGGTTGATCTTTCCAGCCACATTTCTCAGACCTTAAAGATTAAGTCAACGAGTGAACGGATTTTAAAGGACCTCCAAGCGCAACAGAATGCCAGATCACAGTGTCACGCGCTGTTAAAGGATGCCAAGGCTATCAGCTCAGTGACGTTCCATGACGACTGACTCAGATAGACCCTGTTATCCCGTTTACACTGCAACAAGCTCAAACGGAGACTCTGAACGTCTTCTCCCCGGATGGAGTCTTCCAAAGTATCCAAATTTAGCAATTATGGTGAAGCTTTTTAGCTTCTGCATGTGATCAAAAAGGGCCAAGTGCATAAAAAAAAGAGAGACATTTATAACGGTACACGTGGACTCCTGAGACTCATGCTGGGTCTACATCTGTCAGTTAGGCGTGTGGATGGGTGAGTGGGAGGTAGGGAGGAGTTTGTATTGTCTTTGTGATGGAGTTATGTGAACAACAAGTGAAGATGGAAATTTGAGTTGACTATGAATCGGAAACATTACTGCAAACAATGTAATCTTATCCCTTTAGTGTTCCACTCAACCGTTTGGCTGAGCTCATTTTGACTCGCCATCTCAAATATTATTGAAAAATGGGACTGAACCAGTTTATAATATGTTCCAGTAGCAGTTTGTATATGCTAATTAGCAAGGGACCGAGACCAGAGCCATGGGTTACACCACAGATCACACGGGCAACCAAGCAGCAGGCATTAATCATGTATGTGTGTATATAGTACTTATAATCTAGTAATATAGTATATATAATACAGTTATAACGATATTTGGAACATATCGTAGCCTGTGAGGACTAAACAGACTGATATAACTTGATACAAGCAAAAACGGTCTAATAAAGTTTTTTAAAAACATGCTTTACTAAGGTTGGTTGAGCTCTTCAAATAAAATAAAAAAATTAACCATTTTCCATGAAATACGAATTTTTTCCATTAAATAACATAAAAGTTTTTTGTTTTTTTCCCCTGTTAAAAAGCACGCTTGAACAAACAATTTGTCAATTGTCAAATTAAACTTTAAACTGTCTAAGATAGTAAAATAAAATAAATAAAATACAACAAAACAAAGTAATAATTTCCCCACATTTTTCGTTTTTGGTGAGGACATTAAAGAGTTAAAGGAATTTGAGTTGACTCTGAATCTGAAAGATTATTGCAAATCATGTATTTTTACAGACACCTTTAATGGCGTTAAAAAAAAAATACATTGAAGCCAAACGCTGTTGCAAGTGCATTTCTAACACTGCATTTCCTGCGGAGGGAAACCTGTGCAGACTGTTGGAAGACGGCCAGTCCTGCTCTCAGACATGCATGTGTGCATCTGCTGACGTGCTGAATGTCATCAGATAAAGCCAGGCTACATGTCTGCGGTGTAAAGACTTTGTGAAACTTTTGTGGGTTTTGGTAGAAAGGGGTTAAAACACGTTTCACCTGGTCGTCACAGTCTTTTACACGAAAAGGAAGTGCATTATAAATTAAATGTATTATTATTATTACTATTTTTGGATTTGAATTTCCTCTATATAACTGCAGGATAGACCGCAGAAATGAAAGACAAGCCTGAAAGAGGAGTTTCATACAGGGATTAATAGATCCTTACAGAATACTATACAAACAAAATAGCATCTGATTCTGTCACATGACATTTGACACTTTATGTAGTAATGATTCAGTCCGTTATATAAAAATATAAAAAAGTATAAAAATGCCTTTAATTCACTTTGAGTCACAGAATGCAACAAAATGATGAGTGCTGTATCTGCTATTCATTCTATATCTACACAAAAAGTGCATCAATAGGAAACATGCCTAGTTATTATATTTAACTTTGCAAACCTCAACCTTTTTCACAAAGGACCTGAAAGTAAGTCCAGTCTGTAACACAGAACTTTTTTCATATCAGGATATCATTTTCTCAAGTGATTCTGTTTAGTAAGCCCTCAAATGTTAAGATGCCAAAAAAAAGTCCTTCTTTTCAAATTGGACTTTATCATGGCAATGGTTAATGCCTCCTCCTCGGTGGCTCCTTTGACCCCTGGGTCTCCATCCATGGCCCCTAAGGGGCAGGTTCAGTAAAGTGGCTGACATTTTTCAATTGGAAATAGAGACTCAAAATGTGCTCCACAAAACAGTTGAGCAGGATATTAAAGGGTTAAAAGAACATCATTTACACAAAGGGCCTGAAAGTAGGTCTTGTCTGCCATGTGCCAAATAATCAAGAGATCTTAGATCAGCGGTTTTGTGTTGGAAATGTTTGCATAGATGTGAGTGGCTGCTGTGGTTGAAATGTTACTCAACTATATGTACAGTTAGACAGACAATATTTAACATTTTGCTATGCTATGTGATAAGATATGTGTAACTTGTGTTTAGAGACAAATTCAGCTGTGCTTCCAAAGCAAACATATGTTTTTGATGTTTCATTTGAAGTGAACAGAATACAATTAATGCAGCTGGTTATTTTTCTCCCTGGTCAGTCAACATTCATTCAACACTATGTACTTAGTCACAATATGAATAATTCTAGTAAAGGATGTATTATTAAGTTAAGCAAGGGAAACAAATAGATGTGGTATCCAAAGAACATAACAGTGATATTATATTGCCTGATCTAATCCATAAAAAGGAATTACCATTTTTATTCATCTTTACTTCTTGTTCGACACTGTTAAGAAGAAAAACAGGAATAATTCATCACTATTAAAATAATCATAATACTACTGCTGCTACTGAATCCATAAAAGTAGACGAAGGAAGCTCTAGACAACCAAAAGACAAACTTGGTGCTTTCTTAATTATTTAAATTGTATTCCGACAGTCCCTGAAGGCAGCATTGCTCAGCCGCAGTACAGACATCATTACCCATAATGCTCCTCTGCCACATGCGCAATACGCAATTCGGCCCAAAGGCGTTGGTGGTTGGTGTCGTCCGAAGATGCGTCGTTCTCCGGCAGCATCAGTACCAGCTCCGACGTGCTTTTGAACCAGTTAACCGCCGGACGGAGGAGAGATAGCGGCGGTGTTTGCGGCTCCAGCGGCGCCTGTACCGGAGCGGCGAGATGGGAGACCAGAAGGTAGGACAGAACCGGGAACAGGTGTCCCTGATGGGGGAGCCGTTTGAGGGCGTAGTGTACAAAGGACGGGACGGGACGGGGCAAACTGTGAAACCGGAGAGTGTGTACCCGGTAGGGACTCGTATCTCGCAGAGACTTTATATATTATAATTGTTTTGTCGAATTGAAGGTGAGATTTACATCCGGGGAATATTATCGATGATTGCTTATTGATGTATCTGCTCTATAGTCCGGGTCGGGGGGCCTTGGCGCGGTTCCTCTCGCCTCACAATTATTATGACTTCATCACAGTTAGAATGCAGCTAGAGACGCGGGACAACAAGAGTGCTGGTTGTCGCCCGCTGAATAATCGTCCCAGTGTGTTTCCAGTCCTCCCCGGTCGGCCCTTCAATGGCTGCGAAGCAGCATTATTAAATTATGAATGCACATCCCTCCGCCTGTGAAGTGTCCTCCCTTCCCACCGTGTGGACAGACGATAGTCCTCCTGTTGGAAGAGGATAGGTCGTCCTGTGGACAGAATAGGTCCTCCTGTGGGAAGAGGATAGGTCCTCCTGTGGACAGAGGATAGGTCCTCCTGTGGACAGAGGATAGGTCCTCCTGTGGACAGAGGATATGTGTTCCTGTGGGAAGAGGATAGGTCTTCCTGTGGACAGAGGATAGGTCGTCCTGTGGACAGAATAGGTCCTCCTGTGGACAGAGGATAGCTCCTCCTGTGAACAGAGGATAGGTCCTCCTGTGGACAGAGGATATGTGTTCCTGTGGGAAGAGGATAGGTCTTCCTGTGGGAAGAGGATAGGTCCTCCTGTGGACAGAGGATAGGTCCTCCTGTGGACAGAGGATAGGTCCTCCTGTGGACAGAGGATAGGTCCTCCTGTGGACAGAGGATAGGT
>VRLP01001935.1:35000-105960 GCA_009660295.1 Lophius piscatorius | reverse complement strand
TCTCTCTCTCTCTCTCTCTCTCTCTCTCTCTCTCTCTCTCTCTCTCTCTCTCTCTCTCTCTCTCTCTCTCTCTCTCTCTCTCTCTCTCTCTATCTATCTATCTATCTATCTATCTATCTATCTATCTCTCTCTCTCTCTCTCTATCTCCATCTCTCTCTCTGTCTATCTATCCATCCATCTATCCATCTATCTTTCCCTCCATCCATCCATCCATCTATCTTTCCCTCCATCCATCCATCCATCCATCCATCTATCTTTCCCTCCATCCATCCATCCATCCATCCATCCATCCTGTGCTAAAGTAACAGCGTCCGTGTGTTGTTGTGTGTGTTTAGGTTGTGTGTGTCCCTACTGGCTGTCGACCGCTTCGGAGATGGCGTGGAAGCGTGTTACGGCGTCTTCGACGGAGACCGCAACGAGGAAGTGCCTCGACTACTGCAATGCACCATGGGAGATGTGCTGTGTGAGGAGCTGCAGCATTCCAATGTGGACAGTGTGTACATGTGCAACACTTTCCTCACGTCACACAGGTGAGACGGACGTTTCCGCTTGGATGAACTTTTTTTTTACGTGCGCACAATAAAACGGACATTTGTTTTCTGGCCGACGTTATTGGCTGAGATCGGAGACTTTATCTGCATTTATTAGCAGCTTTGTTGGTGTTTGCATGGGACAGGAAACTCGGAATGGCGGGCCAGAAACTGGGCGCCTCTGCCCTGCTGTGCTATATTCACCATGAGCCTTCAGATCCAGGAGGCTCCTTCAGCCTCACCGTGGCCAACGTGGGCACCTGCCAGGCGGTGTTATGCCGGGACGGCCGACCCGTACCCCTCTCCAAGGTCTACAGCTTGGAGAACTGTACTGAGGAGATGGAGCGGGTGAAGCTGAGCAAAGCCATCATCACTGAGGTAATGGGCGAAGTCTCCGAGTGGTAGCTCCCTCTAGCTCCGCCGGAGCCGTGATGCAGAACTTTGAGTGCTAATATCCACGTTCATGCTCCGAAGTGTTTGTGAAGCTGCGCAATTCTAACTGCACCTCTGTTCCGTAGGATAACAAAGTGAGCGGAGTGACTTGCTGCTCTCGCCTGCTGGGTTGCTCTTATCTCTCTCCCTGGGTGCTTCCAAAGCCGTGGGTGCACACCGAGCCCCTGTGCACTCAGGATGAGTTCCTGGTCCTGGGGAATCGGGCGCTGTTTGAACGGGTGTCCTACCAGGAGGCCGTCTGCACTGTGCAGGCCTTGCGAGATCCCCGCGCCGCTGCCAAGAAGCTGTGCTCCCTCGCCCAGAGTTACGGGTGCAAAGACAACATTGCAGCTTTGGTTGTTTCCCTGCATATTAGCGAGGACAGCTGTACCTGTGAGCCGGCGGTGTCCAACACGGAACCACGGGGTCCCCCTCCTTCGTCTGTGCCCGTCTCCGTGACACCGGGCCCTACTGACGCAGCCGCCCTTTCATCCAGCAGTGGTGTCGTCTCTGAGTTTAACAGCGAGGCGGGGTCTACCGCCTCAGAGGTGGGCAGCGAGGCGGGGTCCACCGCCTCAGACGAGCACCCGTCCTCTGGTCGCCCGGAGAGACGGTGCAGCCTGCACCCTGCTACTACACTGTGTGGGATCATGGTTCCAGGCTCGGTCGGGGCGGGAACTCATCCTGGCCTGTTCCAGCAGCAGCCCTCCAGCGCCATGTTCTCCAGTAACCAGTCAGATAACGGCTTGGACAGCGACGACGAAGCGCCACTCGAGGGCGTCATCTCCAACGGCAGCAAGTTAGAAGTTGAGGTAGACATTCACTGCTGTGCTTTCCAGCTACGATCAGGGGGCCCCGACAACTCGAACGACTTGGACCACGAAAAGAAAGGCTCTAACTATCCCAATGGGAAACTGCGCCGACAGAACAGCGTGGTGGTCTCCACTACAAACGGATGCCTCCTGGCTGTGTGCGGGAGAGAGATCGCCGACCTCAAGAAGTCTCCCTCCACATCCAGTCTGTTTGGGAAGAAGCTCTCCAACGGCTCTGTGGTGGCCCCCGAGGACAGTCACAACATAATTGAGGTGGCCCTGGAGGCTCCGAAGAAGAAGTCAGGCTACTTCAACGCCCCAGCACAGCAGGACCCTGAGGACCAGCTTATTGTGCCTCCTAGTCTGGAACAGGAAGTCAGGGAGCAGCTAAGAGCCCAGAACGTTATGGTCTCGGGCCTGTCCATATCAGCCACGCCCCCTTGCTTAAAAGACCCTGTGTGGGATCATCCACACCCCCCTGCATTTGCTTCAAACCTGATCTCGGGTCCAGGCCCGGTTCCTATCCTACAGCACGAAGTCTACGATACCGCCCTCTAGCGAGGGGACGCAGCACAGTAGCTTTTTTTTTTTTTTGGCTGCAATTCCGTGATTGTGCCATTACAGATTAGAGATTATTCTCGCGCGTGTGAGGTTACTCAAGTTGCCATTCAGATGTTCTACAAGAAGAATACAAACCGTTGGGACAGTCCTCCCGTGATGTCAGGCTGCTCCGTCTCCGAGCATGGAATGCCGTGGGTGAGGAAATAAGGGCGAACACGATCCCTGTCCATGACGTGATGTTGCGATAAGGACGGCCGCGTGTCACAAAGCAAAACAGGCCCGACTTGAAATAGGATACCTCCTGTGTTACAACATTTCAGCAACATTTCCCTTTACTTGGACGGCAGGCGAAACAGAGGGTGTGGACAGAGTCGTCTTCAGTGGGTTGAAATCTCCTCTCCAGGGGCTCCGTGGTCTCTCAGGTCCTGGAGAGAAGCCCCGTGACTGAAACTTGAAAAAGTGCCTATTGCAGACAACTCAGCCTTGAGCTTCCCCCACATTCTGGCCGGGTTTGAACACGTGAGCTTTTTAGACAAATTCAGAGGAGGGACGGTGTCTCCCAGAGACCCCCACCGACCCAGTTCCTGCTCTCCTCCTCTTCCTGTGGCTTACAAAGCATATTGGATAGTACTAAGGCTCGTAAGACACGTAGGATTAGAGAACGTGAAGGCGAAATAACCGCATTTACATCACCGGAAACATCATGGAGCTTTGTGTTTCACATCCTCATGTGCACTAAGGCCCTCCAGAAGGATTGGCATCCCTTTAAAAAGTCGAATAGAGAAGGTAAAAATGAGACGTAACACGTAACAACGTAAAAAAGAGACGTAAAAAAAAATTATATTTACATTCTTAACATACAACAAATATTCTAATATATTTCACGAGTTCCTGACGTCAAGTTTCAACTGATATCTGCAATTTCCTATGCTTTTATCAGTTGGTGGGGGGTCCGTTTGCAGACAAGTCCTCTTCCAGGCGGATTGTAAACCGCTCCAGACTTTTCTTTGCGCACCATTGCTGTGTTGTTAAAGCGTGCCAATAATTCCGGAGGGCTCCGTTTTGTATAGGATCATCTTAAGTCATCTTATTAATCGTAAAGAATTCTATACAATATAGTACTTATGATCAACGAGCAAAAAAAAAAAAGAAGGTTTTTTTGATTGCAATCAAAAATGACATCAGAGTGATTTAACTGCACGCATTGGAAGTGCTACAGAATTCAAAAATCCTTTTAGCAGTATAATCCTCGGCGGCGCGCGATCAGACGATTGCTTTAAAAACCACATAGGGGATAGATTCTGAGGATTGGAGACCTCAGGATGTTTGGATATCATTTAGTATTAGTCACGTGACCAAAACCAGTCAAGGCACAAAAAGCGAATTATCATACGAGACGAGGGATAGAGATTTATTTGTCTGCACTGTTTGTTGTGGAATATCTCCACCGGGACTGAGGTTGTACATTTTAATAAATCCTTAGTTTTGATGCTGCTATCCTTTTTTTTTTTTTTATCCTTTTTTTTGTTTTCATTAGTAAACGTCCATCCATGATTGACATCTCTACATCCCGGGGAGCAACGGCGGCGCAACACCAGTTGCTAAAGTTTATCTTCCTTTGATGGTTTCCAACAGAAATGACTGTTATCAGAACGCGACAAGCACACTTGGTTCATTATCCATTCATTGATCCATTTTGTGGAACCACTGTATCCTGTTCAGGGTCACGGCGGGGGGCTTTGTGTGATCGCAGGACTGCAATCGATTAGGTTTATCCGAAGGTAGTTCCAAATTTTGCCCATGACTCACCGGAGGCTTGTGGAAATTAACATATCCATTCAATTTACAACAATCCTGGATTATCAGGTCTTCTAATTCATTTTGAAGCAAGTGAGAGAAAGAGAGAGAGTGAGTGAGTGAGAGAGAGAGAGAAATGTACTGTTGGTTGAGCGACATTAACTTAAGCTAACTTAAACTCCACGTAGGTCTAACCACTGACACACACATTCCACACAGCTGGAAACTGACGTTTATTCCGGAGACTCTGTCTGAAGGTCTTCATTGATTGATTCATGATATCGCCGAACGATGGATTCATTTAGCTCTAGTAATAGAAATATTGGAATATCCCATCTGCAGACTCGCATTAGCTTTCAGAACTGCATATTACGCCATCGACGCTGGAAATGGTGAGACACCAGTGCTACTGGATTTTGGTTGTAACGGTGGCTGGACCTTTTCTCCAGGTCTCCTCACCCTCCTGGCCCTGCTCAAGGGCCGACGTAATTCGATTGGTTCAGACTTTGGTGATACAAGCTCGTCTAAGTCTTTTCGGAAAGCCTTTCCGATATCCAGTCGCTGCATGTAAACACTGTTTCCGAAAACTTTCTGTTTGAGTTGTATCTGCGGAGTCCCAGCGCCATGACGCATTTTAAATATAGCGACTTAAAAACGTTACCGGTCATCATCAGAGTCATTTATTCATCGCGACTTTGAAAGAGTTGGACGGTTAGATGGACGAAAAGTCCCTTCCGCCCACACGCTCTGATTCCAAATCGGTATTCCTTTACCATTATTTGCAGGTCCAATAACATTTGAGTTTTTCGGTAGGTACCACGCAGCCATCAGGAATCTTCGGTATCTCGAAGTGAACCTCGTGCCAAAAGTGAAAAGCAGCTCTGCTGGGTCCGGATGTATGATGAAGGCCAAAGTTGGGTAATCGCTGGCGTGAGGAGATACCAGCATCAGATGTTTATCTTCGGCGTTAGCAGTGGCGCAGTTTTAGCATTCCACAGCTGTTTCATATCCCGACCTTTAGCCTCGGAGGAACTCCGATCGGTATTCGTGAAAGGAGAGGCTGTTTTTTTTTAGCTTCTTTGTTTTTTATCCGCTCAGCCTGTTTTTTCGATTGAGGTCTTAATCGCTGAGGCGTTTTTTTTAAATGTATTATTATTTACTCATTTACTCCATTACTCTCTGGCCTCGCCAGGAATGAGTGACACATCAGCGACGAAGCCTTAATCAAACAGTCTGCTGAACCTTTTCCTTGTTTTTGTTTCTCATAAGGAATGAATCCTTTTTAAAAATCACTTTAGTCAGAGTCACGTTTATTAGAGTTTAATATTACAAAATATTATCAGAGCAGAGTTCACCGGCTTTTATGTCCCTCGGCCCGACATATCATCTCGTAAGAATACTAAGCCAACAGAAATTCTGATCATGATGTGTCATTATTATAATTCAATTACATTCCTTTCTATATTTTACTCTAAGGTGTAAGTCCCCAATCCCCTGCGTTGTACAAGCCAGCCCCCAGATTAAACGCCTCAAATTAAATTTGAAGGGTCTTAAAAAAATAAAAAATAAATTGTAAAAAAATGAAAACTCCCCCTAGTGGGTAAAATCTGAACTATTAAAATTAAACTGATATATTCGAGATGGATTTCCTCAAGTCGATTCATGCGCACTAAATTTGGACTGAATAGGACCAACGGTTGAGAACTAATGCCCCATAAACTTTTTGAGGTAAAGCTCCCCCTAATGTCTTAAAGATGCAACAGACCTTTCCCGAAATGACTCCAGTTCTTCCTCGCACTAAAATCTATTTAGATATGAAATCTGAAAATGATCCACGAAACAGTTTTTGAGTTATCGCGTTAATATGACGATTCCATAATAATGATATAAATGAATAAGTAACCCACAAAAGTAACATCAAAGCCAGTATTATACAATTATTATATTCAGATTTCTGCCATTAATGTCAACTTCTTTCCTTTTTCCTAACATTTTAAGACTGGAAAACCTTTATGATTGGTACAAACCGGCAACAAGCTCAGAGGGGAGAAATACAATATGCAAATTTGTTTGTCTGTGTCATTCTAAAGTCCTTAAAACTCAAGAATCCTGTTTCATGTCTGAAAGGGAATTTTGACTGATGTATGTTGATGGTGATTTGAAAATGAGCTGCTCTATTATTTTGTACGTGTGTCAACCCTCGCTTGGCTCCTTATAGACAATTATGTAATCGATATTCAAATGAGATGCAAAAAATGTCTTTTTTGATGATACCCTTAACCTTTGATTCAAATTATTCACAGAAATCCAACCTCAAACTCAAGTAACAAAATTGAATACAAGAATAAATGCTTAATATAGAACAAAAAATACATATCCAAAGCATGTGTGACTTTCTGATTCAACTGACCTCTGAGGCTGTAAACCTTTTGCCAGGTGAACCATCCTTATCACAGTGTGATGGGGTCAGTTTGCAGACATGTCCTCTTCCAGACAGATTTTTAACATCTGCTGAGAGATTTTCTTGCGTCTAATTCAATTTTTGTCAAGCTTTAGAAACTTTTCATTGCACATCAATGCCGTGTCCTCTGGTCTTTCCTATCGTGTCACCTCACATTTATACCACAGTAAAACAGGAAGTCATCATTCACAGCCTCCGAGTTCCGACAAAAACAGTTTAAAATGATGCTACTTGGGAAAAAGGTTCGATTTTTAGGAATAATTTGCACTGAGGTGCATGCTTCTCCACAAACGTGACATTTTTGGATCTCTTATTTCTTTATTTTCTTTCTTTCTTACTTTACATACGACGAATCCGTTTTTCCAGTGTGCTTGTTCAAACGCCGACGGTTTGCGCAGATGCAGACGGAGATCCGACAGAATACGCTGGCTTCAAATATTCCCTTTCATTCGGTCGTAAAAACTCCCACAATCCCTCTTGTGCGCCAAAACGTGTGTTTTTCCTTAAAAAACTAAACTGTAAGGGATCCTTCTCTGCTCAACTCAACAAGCTCCCTGTAAGAATGTGTTGTTGTTCTTTGCATAACGTCCGTGTTTTCGTGTGTGCGTCAAACGAAGCTCAAATGCACAGATCCAGTAAGCTGAACGCATGCCTGATTGTAATTTCTCCGAGAGTATGGTGAATGAAACGGGATCGTTTTTTTTACTTGTGACCAAAGTACATCTGTCGTTCAATCTCACCGTTCCTTTCTGTACATTATCTTCTAGAGATGCTTGAATATTTTTTTTTTTCCTTCTTTTTCTTGATGCCAAGAAGCCGCTGTTTATTTTTGTACTTCATCGATTCATGCAAAACCTATATTTGCCTCTCCGCTCCAGTTCCAACAGAATAATGACCATTGGGATTGGACCGAGAACCGTCCGTCACTCACGGTACTTTATTCTGGAGGTACTGGATATAACTGTATTCAATGTTGAGAGCATGCCCTGAGTATGGATCGATATAAAAGCATAGAGTTCATTGAAAATGTGATTTATTTGTACAAAAGCAGAGCATATCTAATATTTTTTAGGTTTCTATTCTAGCATGCAGATTACTGCTAAAATGGGTTTTTCATTTCAATATTGTAGGAACAGAGACTAATGATGAAGACTTTGTTTGTGTGCCAGACAGAATTGTAACTCCCTTGAAGTTTTTTTGAGAATTGAGGACGGGTGTTATTTTTATTTTTTGTTTTTTAACTGCTGCTATAATTAGTTTTGAGCAGGCACGCTGTTTTTTCAATTCACTTTAAAGCCAAGTAGCAATAAAACTTTATACTGTGAATATTTTGTCCAGTGTCCAGTTTTGCTCATTTTCACAATTTCATCCAAATAAACGTAAAAAAAATAACTTTTTTTTGGGGGGGGTTCGTATGACATAGAATGTATATATTAATTCACTTTAATATCCTGAACCGTAATCGAATTATTTATATATCGAATTTTGACTAAATTGGGACCAACTGTTAGAAAATGATGTCTGAAAAGCAGTCTTCTTCGTAAAAAAGCTCAACTTAGTGAAATAAATCTGACTTATTAGATTGAAATATGACAAACTCGAGATATATTTCGTCGAGTCGATTCATATGCACTAAACTTGGACCAAATTGGACCAACTGTTGAGAAATGATGGCCTTAAAACCTCTGGAGATAAAGCTCCCCTAGTGGTGGAAATATGTAACTGATCTTAACCGAAATCGGACTTTTTCGGGGATATATATCTCAAAACACAAACGTACATTTTGGGTGATTTATTATATACAAATTCATATTAAAAGAATGTGTCAGTTTACAAAAAAAAGGTTAAGGTGGTGGGAATATAAAAAAAATATATATTCAAAATGATATAAGAAAAAAAAACGTCTTCAAAGCAAAAAAAAAAAAAGTTGATAAAAAATTCACAGATAATATCCAAGACGAGTGAATATCAAAATCATATTTAACGTGATGAATAAAAAAGAAAAAGTTCCGTGTTTTCTCGTCTGAGGGATTTTCTCTCCAATCCCAGTAGGTTCAGGTTCAAAACTAGATTATAAATTATTGTCTTCGTTTCTCCTCTGCTCCTTGAGCTTCCGCACGGACTTGAAAGCCTTGACCGCCAACACGCCGCCAAAGATGAAAACAATCACCCCCATTACCCCGAAGAGACCTCCGGCGATGTCCGCACCGTGGAACTGGCACTCAAAGCCCTTGTGCCCTTTGCTCTTGTACATCTGCTCTCTCTCCTGGCAGACGGGATCATTGTAGGTCTCCTGCAGCTTAATGAAGTAGAACGCCATCGCAGGGATGTAGCCCAGGCCGATCAGGAAGTTCGCCAGAGCCTCCCCCAGCAACACAGGGGGGCAGCGGTAAGGCACTCTGAAAATCCCCAGGCCCAGCATGCAACAGGCGTAGATCATTAGAACTCCACCGCAGGCCATGGTGAAGGCGTACGGAGGACGCTTGAGCTGATGGAAGAGCCGGTCCAGCTCCTTCACCCGGTCCGCATCGCTTCCTGTGAAGGCGTTGGCCCCACCAAAGTGGTAATAATAGACTCCGCCCAGACTGGCCAGATCGCGGTAACCCCCGTTGTTGCTGTACGGCACCCCGGCACAGATGACAATCAGAAGGTTCGTAAAGAGCTCCAAGAGCTGGCAGAGACCTGGAGACACGAGCAGAATCACCACACCGACCAGAATCCACAGCGACCGAACGCTCAGAGTTTTTTAATGCCCCAAAAGCCCCCAATCCCCTGCGTTGTACAATCAATCCCACTCATTTCAACCCCTTCAGATTAAATGCGACTCATTAATAATCTCAAACAGTCCTTATTGACTCAAACTAACTATTTCTATGACATCAGCAGTCTGACAAATTTTTAAAAAATTGTGCGTGAAACCTGACGCTGTCTTTGGAAGCCACAAACATCAGAGCGAAGAAATAAAAAAGGGTCTCGCCTCTACTGGTCAGGATGTATCTGAGATTATAGAGCGCCTGTTTGTGCTGCTGCTCGTAATACTCCGCCTCGGACGGATACGCCGACGTCTCTTCGGACCTGCAAGGGAGAAAATGATTTTGTGTAACAATATGAATAAATCGCCCCATGACAGCGAATATAAAAGGAAGCCCCTCCCCCTTCATGAGGGTGTTACCTGGAAGCAGGTGGCTCCAAGCGAGAGGCAGGTGTCAGGTCCCTCTGTCTGCTCTGTTTGGCACTCCTGTCAGCAGCAGAACCTCTCTCATCCACATGTCTTGGCTTTTGGACTCCATTGTGTGGATAGTCTGAGTACTTATCTCTCCTCTCATGGTGTCTTCCCCCCTCTGGCATTTTCCTCCCCCTGCAAAAGACGATTACGGACACGGATCCTATTACGGCCCCCTCGTAAACAAGGTATCTCTGCTAATGTGGTGTGACAGCAAAGCGGTGAAGGAGTATTCCATGTTTTCTAGACACTCTAAATGTTCCATAAAATGACAAATTGTCTGGTTGAGAATGTTTTTAAGCAGAAAAAAAACAACATTTTTTTTTTGGTTGTATCAAGTTGAAATGAATCAATAAATCCAATCAAACTATTCTGACCCAACCTTACTATAAAAAAAAAAAGTATTTTTTACAATAAAAAAAAGGATCCCCATCTAGTGACTGAAATATGAGCAATTACAGCAAAATATGACAAATGCAACTTAGAGCTCCATTTGTTTATCTTTTAAGTACGTATCATTGCAACTTAAAATCAAGTTTGTTTAAAATAATTATTTAAAAATAATTCAACAGGGTTATATTATTGGACAACAATTAAAAAATCTTGTTCTGAATCCAATAGACCTTTTTTTTTTTTTTACATTCTGCTCCCTGTTAAGCCACGAATATCCATTTAAATGCCACGTAAAGTTCCTTATGCAGCTTTTATGCTTGACCTTTGACCCATAGAGTCACAAAGTCATTATTTTTCCAGCTTTTCTTTTGGTCACTAAAGGTTGGTTGAATATATTTAACAATTCTAATGCCTTAACAAGACATCCTGTGTTACATAGAACTTGTTGAATGAACTTTAATGATTCTGATTTACGTATTTTATACACTTAATCTGCAAAGTTTCAATTCTGACACACGTTGTGAAATTGTAATAAAAAGGGGAAATCTGTTTTCAAACAAACATAAAAACACAGAAAAGCTGATTTACTTTCAAATGAAAGAAGAAATATCACAAAAGTCCAATGTAACATTACAGATCTCTGAAACTGGGTGATGTTTCATTAATACGTTTTAGAATTGTTTACCAAATGGTCCGCTTTGTTCTATTTTATGTCCCCATAATCTTAATTTATAAAAGACTTTGTTTTGATGGGTTAAAATGAAAGCAACTGCCATAAACTGCAAAAAAACCAAAACAAATTAAACCATAAAGTAATCAGAGAACCTGATGGCAAAAAATTATAGTGACGTCACACAACAACTTTATGACACGACGTCACCAAAGCGTTATAATCTCCAGACTAGAACATGACAACTTTCATGCAATTCCGTCCATTCATTTGCGTGTCATTGCAAAAACAAGTAAAAACAAGTACTCTTCATTAGTTTCTACGTAATTCTGCTAACAAACAGACAAACAAAGGTAAAAAATATAACCTCTTTCGCGGGGGTTTTATAAAAAATTAGTATAAAAGAAATTAACTCGCGTTCACTTTAATGGGAGAGTTTGAATTTTATACAGTAGATAGGAATAAAAGAATGTATAAAAAAAGAAGTAAAAAGAAAAAAGGAAACCCCGATAATTCTGGTCACATGATGACAAAAAACGGGTTCGTCAAGGATTTTATGATGGATTATTTGGCACGAGTGACAAGTAACAGGTTTGAGGTTAATAAATTAGACAAAAATAGCACAAGCGCTAAAAGTATGTTTTTGTTAAAGCAGTTCCACAACCAACAAATGGGGGGAGGGGGACTTTGAAGCAGAAATTACTCTTAATTCGAGAAGAAAGAGCTGTGAAAAGAGAAAAACTTCACTTCAACGCGTCTTCCGTGTTTCGATTTCATTACGCAACCAGTGAAATGTGTCTAATTTCTGAATAAAAACAACATGCAGCATGCATTTTTCCTACCTTTGACCTGTGTAGACAGAGCTATCTATCTGGGTTAATTAATAATTAACGATAGACTTTGTTTTGATTTAGGTTCTAGTCGACAAAACCGAACTGATCCAACACCTTCATCTGTTTTCCTCCTCCTGACGCTCACCTGTCCTAAGCCACGCCCACCAACCTCCAGAGTATTTCTGCAAAACAAAAAAAAGCCAGAGATGTCGACTTTTAAAGTAGGTTTATAGGTTTATTCTTCCCATTTGTACTAGTTTACAATATTTGAGATGTGTAGTTTATCAATCTGTTATACTGTTTTGTGTTTTAATCAATGTTCATTTTAGGCACCTCCTAATTTTAAGAACTGATGATCTTCAGTGACCATTTCATTGTATTTTTTGTTTCAATTTTCACATTTTTTCACATTCACATTACCAAAGAAGGGGTGTCTGGATTTGGTGAGAGAAGACATGAAGTTGGATGTTGTGACAGGGGAAAGAATTTCTGATGTTGTGATAGGATAAGAATTTTATCATATCTTCCTATCTAGAATTTTTTTTTGGACACCTTCCAACTACAATTTCACAGAAAGTACTAAAATACGTAAGCATGCAATGATTTCACCAAAACCAATATCCCATAGAACAAGCTCCAAACATAAAATTCCCAAGCGACTTCAAGTATAATTTTAAATTACACAGCTTGCAAGATGCAGTGAACAGGGCCAGCCGGAAACAGATGATCCGCTGTGGTGGCCCCTAAAAGGGAGCAGCCTAAAGAAAAAAGATGAAGAATAAAAATCAACAAATGCCATAGTTTCATGGTTATAGGTTATTTGAAAGCATGCGAATATACATTTGTTAGCATATCTTTGCAAAGCAGATGTCACGCGGGCCATAACAGCATCGCCGGAAAGCGAATATGGATGATAAAAAAAATATGCTATTATTGTGAAGCCCTGCATCGAAGCGTCACCGGAAGTATTTGCCCTCATTCCACGAGCTCACGCTGCCTGTACAAGCGACCGCGCGCTGGCTCGGTTAGCAGGAGAGGAAGAGGCTAGACCGAAATGGCGGTGACGGCGAGACGAGCAGCATGAAGTCCTGATGCTTTACATGGCTCGAATTTTACCGACTTCAAGGAACACTTTGGGAAAATGACAATGGCGTCGAAGTAGGACACATTTAGTAACTGTCACTACCGACCTAGAGCACCTCCCCGGGAGAGTTTTCATCTTGTCAGCGGAGGAGAGAGAGAGCCTCAGTGGGAGCATGGCTTCCTACAGCAACCAGGTAGCTAAGCTAGCTGGCTAACTTTAGCCTGCAAAACAACTCCTGCTGCTCACACTTATTTATAAACTCACCGCCACCCCTCGTACCTACATCATTTTCTCCTTTACTAGGGTCAATAAGTATCAGCAGATTACTTTTTTGGTCGATGTAATTTGAAACACTTGACTTGTCGTGTCATTGAAAACGTAAGTAGAAAAAGTGCTGGCTAATGCTCCCCTTAAGCCTCATTGAAACACCAGTAGCATGCTAGCCAGCAGGGCCCACGTTCCCTCATTCAAGTGAGGCAGCAAGGGCTATTTGCTGCTATTCCTACGCGATATGACAGCCACGATCGAGAAATCGTGCTGAACGCGATGTTTGAGGGATTTCCACCCAGTGACATGTGCTATCCTCCAGAACTGAGTGACATAGAAAACTGCTGCGTGTATGCATGGCCCATCTGCCCACTGCTGCGACAGGCCTCCACCAGCCCTGCTTCTCATAACTCCCAATAACTGCAGATTAGCAAGCAGGAGGTATAATAATTGTTTTCAGGAGTATAATGCACGTGATCGTTTGACGTTTTCCAATCAATTGTTGGTATGAAACCGTTTTGTGCGGTCGACTTTGCTCACAGTAAGCTAGCAGTTTTGCACAGGTGGTATGCTTGTAGTGTGCAGTGAGTCCAAATGCGACAATGTCGGCCTCTTTTTCTAGTGTTGATTTAATTTCAATAGACTCCAGTAGACACCGTGATTGACCTCGCTGAAGATTGAATGACTGTGGCCACTAATATTTCTGAGGAAGTTAGCCATCATGTGGTTAGGCCCAGTTTTGCTGTGCATGCAGAAGCACTCTAGTTCTGAAGTTTACTTAAAGTTCGTCTTGGCACAAGAATCCAAACCATGAAAGTACATAACATTCTTAATCCATGTATACAAGCTTAATTCGGTTCTAATTCTGATGGTTGGATGGGATTTGGAATGGAAACATAATGTACCTAACGACTATTGTAAGGGAAACGTGACTGAAGACTTAATTTTGCATGCTTCGCTCCTCTTCCTGCCAGCAGAATTCAGTTGGCTCACTGTTTTTTGTTAAAGCTTGCTTTATTTGCAAAGCTGAGCAACACGTTAAACAGAACAGCCAGTCGAGTATTAAATATCACACAAAGAGGGAGGTAGGGGGGGGGGAAAGTACACCTAACACATTTGACAAATTGCAAACGTCGTATTCTAATAGCGTTTGCATTTTCTGAAGAATGTATAAGGTTACATTTCTTTAAACAAAATGGAACTGGTTTTTTTTTTCCTGAAAGGCAAACGCAAATAGTGAAATCAAATTAAAAAGGAAAGTACCATTCACATCTTTTAGTGCAACACAAATGTAACGATCTTGTAATAAAAGGAAATTACATAAAATGTGACTTACAATAGAGTTATTGACATTCTTCCAAAAACAATAAGTAAAACTACAAGACCAGAATACGTTATTTACAGAGAACAGTTTTTGAATGTTGTTAAAAAGTACTTCACTGGGTAGAATCTTTTTTTTTTTATCAATTTATAGGAAATTTCTTTGACCTTGTTTTTTCAAAGGGACTTTTGTGATAAGGACTAAAATTTCTTCCAGTCAATATCACTAAAGTTTGCCCACCATTTGGTGAAGTAAAATAATGTGGGTATTACCTCATCCTTTTGTGTTTTTTCATGTTTCTTGAGTTGTCCAGTCAAATAATGTTGGACACGCATGTATCCTTTGATACGTCATTACTCTACAACAATGGAGTGTTTATCGTCACGTTTCTGTGTGACTGGAACAGAATGGTTTCGAAAAAAACATGAAAGTGGTTCCGTTAGACAAAACTGATACAGGCACTTAAACAGATGCATAGTTCTCAGGCAACAGAATTGGGTCCCCTTTGAATATTTTCTTTTTTGTCCGGTTGTCAGACTTCACCATTCCCCCTTTTTAAAAAAAAAAAAAAAACCTCTTTAATCACAGTCACATCAATACTTTCTGATCACAAATGCAGAGGAGAGAGCAGAGTGAAATGTGCAGAGTGGAGTTGATCAATAGGTGTGGCAGTCAAATAACCACATGCATGACAATGCACCAGCAGCAGTTCTCCCCTGAGTGCGAACGCCTGAAAACAGGTCCTTCTAGAAATACTTAAAACTACAGTTGTGTATCTGCTCTTAAAAAGTAGTAAAACATACAGCTGTGTAGTTAAAATACTTAATAGTGAAATTATGCTCTTGATAATTATGGCCCCTGAAAAGGTGACATTATTGAATCGTAAAATCATTGCCACAGCGTCCAACGTAGATCCTTCCTGTTAACGTAATCATTTAAAATGTATTTTGGATCATTTTCAAATTTTTTGCGAGGAAGAGCTGAAATGATTTTGGGAAAGGTCATTTGTTAATTTCCGCCATTAGGGGAGCTTTATTTTCGGGCCATAATTTCTGAACTGCTTGTCTGATATATTCAAAATTTAGTGCATTGACACACCTAATACAACACTTCACTGCATTTGTGTAGCATTTTTTCATACCACTGAATTTGACGATTCAAGTTATTTTCGTCTCTGCTGTTGACATTTAGAAAAGTAATGTACACAGGGAGCTTTACTCACACTACTCCCTGGAGATTAACCTGACGAGGTCTGATGCAATTTGCAAATATGTGGTCTAAATCGCTGCAGGGGACAGTGGTGGGAAATCCTGAATATTATCTGTAAATCTATGATCTAAAAAAATGGCCCAAGCCATGTTCACTGTTCGAAACATACCTAAAAAGCAGATCACATGATGTGGATATCTTGTTTTAGATTAAAAAAGAGTTTATAATAAATTGAGTTACAAGAACAACACCATTTACTCACATTATGTGAAAGACAGAAGTGTTGCTTCTAATTCTAACTGTTCTGCTCATCTGTAAAGACACCTCACTCTTTCATCTGGTTCTGTCTGCTGATGCCTCTCGTTCCTTCTATATTGAGTGTTTTGTCTGAGATTCTTCTAACTTCAGTCGCCATAGTTTAGTATATATACATTTTTTCTCCTACTCTATGCAGCACAGGTGTGAGCATTTTAAATAGAAGGTAAACTTATCATATGAAGTTGTACATGAAAACCGTCTTTTGAATAGCCTCAACTGTATAAGTGAAATAGAATGAATAATAATCTATCAGCCTTTTTCATTTTTATACTATATGTTGATGTTCCTTCTACCATCAAGCTACAAAATGATCAGAAATCAGAGAATAGGAATATTTTTTCTCTCACACTTTCAGGTAGCTGGTTAGTGTAGAAAAAGACGAGCACATTATGTCGCCATTGTGAAGTCATCGGTTGTTAGTTGTTACCCTAAAGTGTAGACAATGTTTGAAAGTGTGAGCAAACGTGGTTTTATTTTTACTATGTGAAGATAGTTTTTTTTCTATTCCGATAATTAATGCAGTTCATATTTCCTGTCCTTAGAATAGTAACATTCTGGCGATTCGGCTTTTTTTCCCCTCATCTAACCTCACCTGCAGGTCAATTTCCCACTTTTCCAACACACGTTATCAACAAGCCTTGTGTAAAACTCATGACTAAATGTCCATCTGCCCTCAGCTGTACTTTGAGACTAGCAGGCGACCTATAGCTTGCCAAATGTAAGCGTGTTATCATTTTGTCTTTGGGTGGTGCAGAGATAATGTTCATTATCTACTGTCTGCTAGGGCAGGGCCTTAACAGCTATTTACAAATGGTTGATAATGTGTTATAAAATGTCAGTTGTTACTTTCCAAAAAAAAAACCCCAAAAACAAGTCTTTACAATTTTAAAAGACCAATGTGACGTCTTTAAATTGTTTCGAGTGTACAACTAAAACCTAAAAACCCCAAAGATTCTTTATTTACTATCATGAATGAAATGAACCAAAATATGTGAAGCTGAAATGTTGAATTGTTTTGCTTGAAAAATTATGATTTAAAAAAACAAATTAAGTCAGTCATCCAAAAATAGTGATAAATGTCAAACACAATACTAGACTGGACCTTAAAAATAATTCCCTCTTTAACAGGATACATTTAAACAGGTTCTCATACCAAAGCCTCCAACTCTTCACGTTGAATCAACCCTACAGTTTTAATTAAAAATGAACATGATAAAATAAAGTAGAATTCATGGCAGGTCTCATGGATTAGACCATCAACCTGACGAACAATCAAACCAGTGTAGTACAATAACCTGGATTACCTCATTATACAATAATTACCTCCAACTGTCATTACTCTGACATCTTTGCACTGTCATATATATTTATATATACATATTAATACATATATATTTAAATGCATACAGCCTCTACACAAGATCATCTCCATTTGTTTATTGCCTTGTCCATTTAATTTAAAATGATTTATATGACGTTGGTACTCTGAGAGCTCAGTTAACCGGAGTCAAATTCCTTCCATGAATTCACATGGCCAATAAAGCTGATTCCGATTAGTTCGAGCTAGCTGGTCCTAATTAAAGTAACGGCTCATGTCTTTAGTTCTTAACAGGTTCAGGGTTTGATTAAAGGAACAGCAAAATGGTTCAACCAGTCCGCTCTACGCATATTTTACTGTGCTGTTTGTCTCCAGGATAGGGGGGGGGAGGGGGTGATTGGTTGTACAATGGATTGGGGCCTTTTTGGGGATGTACGCTTGCTTTCAGGGACAATATTATAGGCCTAGTTCAGATTATAATCCATACAGGAAGAAATGGATTACCACAGACCATGAGACATACGACAAACCACAAGGTTGTACCGCAGACCATGTCTATAAATGTTGGTGTTAACCACATGGTTGAGTTTCTGAGCAGTTGCTATTGACCAATGGCAACTGTCTAATAATAATAAATAGCAGCAATTCCTATCTTGCAGTATCATGCTACATAGTATTTAATGCTTTGTACTTATATGCAACCCTATTACAACATCGCACCAATATGCAAGCACCGACATGCTCCAGAGATTCATTGAAAACTAGTCTGACCTTATTTGTAGCGGTGCCGCAGCATTTTCATGCTCAGCCAAGTTGTCCATTAATAACCCGGCATACCAATATAAGAGAACAAACACCACATTGCTCCCTGGGTCCCCTGCTATGGTTGGTACGAGAACAATCCAATCAGCAATCGGATTTTTGGGGGTATTATGGCCAGATTATACAAGAAAAGAAGTGGTATGAAATATGTTTGTGAACAAAAGTTTTGAGATTTTTTCCCAACACATTAATTGCAGATTCTTTACCGTTTGAGTTGCAAAGAGAGACAAAGTTTTTTTTGTGTTGCACATTAATAGCAATGATTTAATTGATTATCTGGAATGTCTTGGACATGTTTTCACATTTTGCAATATGCTATTGATAAAAGCTGTGTTCCCGGAGGGTTTTTTATACATTTACATCAAAGCCGATGGCAAGTTCTGATTTGATTATAGGCAGTGGCCTACTTCTGTAGACTTTCTGGAACATCTTGTTCTGTGTCATAATAGAAACGCGCAACAGATAACATCAATAAGTGGCGGCAAAGCTTACAAGTATATACATATAATGTTAGGCCCTTCCAAAAGCCCGGACATGTGTGCTAATATCGTGTCGTCACTAAACTGCCTGAAATCATATAGATGCCTAATTTGTTGTAATCCTGATTCCAAATGAGCAGCAGCAGAAGCTTAATGTGGTACGTGTGGCATGCCTGCAGAAAGAAGCAAGGGGACATTCTTTCTGTTGTGATTGCATTAGCCATCCCAACGCCGTTGGATTATGGCTGGCTGTTTGTCGCTTGTAGTGCCATTTCAGCAATGTGGGCCCTCGTGTTGGGCCTCGTTTGCAAAGGGTTACATATGCTTGAGCTGCACTTTCTTTTCTGTGTGCCTCCCTTTTCATCATACACTGAGAGGATTAACGTTACGGCTAGTGAGTTCGTTTTACCTTTTCTACGTTGCATTGTATTTTGCATGTGGCACAGTCCGGCGTTTTCCTTGAAGGATTAGCTGTCAAGGATGCAGTTAAACAGGAGTTAATCATTTTTCAGAAATGACTGATAATGACATCAAGACCTAATGATAAGATATAAATAATATTGGAAAACATGGTGAATGAACTGGGAGAGGAGGAAAGAGTAATATTTTATCCTGCTATTCAGTATTTCACATGGACAAAATGTAATCGGATAAGTTTTCAAACAGGGTATTGTTCATAATATATATTGTGATGAACAAGAGTGTGCAGATGTATTCATAAAATGATTCTAGGGCTTGGTGATTCTGGCTGAAATGAATAACACTTTTTCTCTTTTGCTTAGTATTGTGATCCTCTGGTGATATTGAAGAAGAAATTATTATCTGGTGTTCACAATAACTTAATAATGCGTGGTACATTTGTTCCGATTGTATCATAACGCCTGTCTGGAAGTTGTAGTTCCCTTTGCGTAGTAATCAGCCAGGAAAAGTGACTGATTCATTGTTTAATCATTGACAACTTCTTCAGTTTTGCAGCCGAGTTAAGGAGTAGTAAGAGACGTTCTTCGTCTGGTGCACATGTCAAATATCTTAAGGGCTCACACGTCATCTTTTACTGTCATCCCGTCAAAAAAACGTTCATACAGTTCAAATATTGTGATTTTCTCAAATTCACATTCAAATAAACTTTTTTTCAGTGCTGAGGGCTGTGTTATTGTTAAAATCTAAGAACTACAAAAATTGGTTAGAATTGAGATCACCATCCTTTCCGGGATGTTCACATTCAGTTTATCTCTAAGAGCGCCTAATTATGGACATTAGAATATTAAAAGCCCTGTTCCAACGGCCGTGTGTAACCCAGGTCAAAGTTTGTATGGACTAAAGGGTTAACTCCTGGAAGCTCTCCTCCATGAAGCTGGGGGAGAGAGAAATGATTCGCCTTCTCGAAATAACGGCGAAATTAAGTAGTAGAAAGAGAGATGATAGAAGTTAGAAGTTAAGTGACTTGAAGAAGGAGTCTAAGATAATAAACTATCTGTTGTTTCTGTCTATGCTACATGACGTTAGCTCTTTGCCAGCCCAGCCGTTTTACGCAAAAGCTAAGTGAGCTAGCTCCCTTAATACTGTGTGGCTGAGTGAATCTAAAAATCCACTTCTGAAAGGGGGTAAGGCTCTCCAGCATGCTCTTATCTGCTATGTTTGTAACAAAAAACTGCAACTCCCATGCTCCCCATCATAGATAATAACACCCATATGACCACCCTCTTGAAGAGCCAGGCTCATAAGGGTGGGCTGGAACACAGCTCGCTGACTTTGCTGTCTGGCATTGGTTAGAACTGTTCTTGTACACCATTTGACGGAATCAAACTTGCGATCTCTTTACAATTAATCGTCCAGCCCTAGCACGTATGTTCACAAAACTTAATGTCAGGACATTTATTCTTTTATGTGAATTCCTATACAGGGACAGATTCCGGATTTGTTTTAAATGTTGCTAGATATGTATTAGTTACAATATTTCCTTTCTTGCTATTAACTAATGCTTTGTATTGTTCCCTTCCTGCAGTACATCTTTGGGGAATTCAGCCCCGATGAGATCAATCAGTTTTTCGTGACTCCACGATGTTATGTCGAGGTAAGAAGCAGGATTATATATATATATTTTTTTTTTTAAAAAAGTTTTATTTAACATTGTGTTGAACCCTCTCCAGGAAGTTCTGGTCACCTTTGTTGATCAGCTCTCTCCTCAAGTCACATGATGATGTGAAATTATTGTACTATTTAAGGTTTGAAAATTGCAGCTATTTAATAGAATTCTGCCGTGTTAGATTGTTTTTTATTT
This sequence comes from Lophius piscatorius, assembly GCA_009660295.1. Taxonomy (NCBI): domain Eukaryota; kingdom Metazoa; phylum Chordata; class Actinopteri; order Lophiiformes; family Lophiidae; genus Lophius; species Lophius piscatorius. Next base: position 85,148 of record VRLP01001935.1, on the reverse strand, counting down.
CAAAGCCTTTTAAGTCTGCCTGTTTTAACTATTGGTAGTTATTCCCCATAACCATCTTTTTTTTCATTCTCTCTACTTATTGTTTACGATGCTACTTGTTTTCCGTTGGTGTATGTGGTTTAGCATTAGCCATATTCGGTACATCATTTTGTACTTGGTAAACTACCATTGCTCTTACTTCTTCTGAAGTCCCTTTTGAAACGAAATAAGAACCGTGGTGCGGTTAGAATCAGTGAGGTGATTTTAGTTGTTTTTTTTAAAGTTTTCTGCATAAAAGCTAAGAAAATAATTCATCAGTTCTGGTGGATTTACTCATGGTTTGTGTTTTGTCTCCTCACAGCTTCCTCCATTCAACGACAAAATCCCCTGCATCCCTCAGACTTCTGGTATGTACATCTTACATAAACTAGATTACTAAATGAAATGTTTGAAAGAATATTTGAATGCGAAAACCCTCCTAAGATAAACGTTGGACAGATTTCTTGCATATATTCCTAAATACAGTACATTTTGTTTAGCATGGATAACGACTCCCAGTAGATCTTAACCATTTCATTATTTTGATACTTTACATGTAGGTCCGAGAAAAAATGTAATAGCTGCCACCTGTCTTTGAAATGGTACCAGTTTGCTTTTTTAACATTTGCCTTACCTTTATTTGTATTGATTATTTAGGAAGTTACTGCACTCCTGCTGTACCTTATATTATGGAGTCAATGGGACTGCAGGTTTGCGGTGAGTTAAGGGGTTTGACACCCTGTGGCTTCCCTAGCTGTTGTACGTTTGCTTTAAAACTTGAACTCCAGGTTTCAAAAACTGGTGGCTTCCTAAACCTTGCACCTATCTCTTGCCTACTGATGAAATCTTTAGAGCTTTGCATGCTCAAAGCACTGCCTTTGTATTTTGTCTTCTCTCGCAAATAATTGCATTTTTTTCACCCCCCGAAGGGCAGTGGTTTGGATTTTCTTTGAGTTTTACGGCTTTATTTCTTAATGACAAAGTTGTTGTTTAACAGTTGATGATGTGTGTACATTTTCAGCCTTACCTCTTCTTCTTTTTTTTCTTTTTTTTACGGTTTCACTGTCGTGTGTACTGATACCCCTGAGGCGTGATTTCAGTGACACTAACACAAAGTTCTAATCCCATTGGCAGAAGTAACTGCTGTGTTCATCTTTAACCCCTGCAGGGTTTACGGTTTGGTTGACTACTCGGCTGTTAAATAATGAAAGTTTCCTGGATGATTTTCCTGAGTTGCATGCATTAATGTTTCCTGTTTGTTGATCTTCTCACTTTTCATCCTCCTCGCATATTCACTTACTATTTAAGCTGCTATCCAGCACCTTTGAACTTAATAATACAAGTACATTTTCTGTGTTGTACTGATGTTCTTCTTCAGTCAAAGGGAATAAGTGAGCCTTGAAAGCTATGAATAGCACCCGATCTGTAAGAAATGATTTATGTTGGACATTATCAACAGTCTATTCTAAAAGTAGTCAAGCATATGATGCTTCATGCCGCCCCACCACGCGTGCAGCGCTATGGGTGAGAATTCCAGAGGGTGGACTTTTGTCCAGGCTGGGGACGGAATTAGTCAGAGTTAAGATGGTTGATTTTAATCAAAGATTGTGATTTAAAGAAATAAAATTTAAAAAAGTCACGGCACCGCAACCCTGGTTACTTATTCTACTCAAGGACTTCCAGGGTTTGGGTGTCCGGGCTTAGTTGAAAGGTTTTTAGCAGTTGGGCTAGATAAGCGTGTGCTTATCGACCGGGGCTTGATGTCTCCCCCATTGTGCTTTCTGGCATCTGGCTCCGATCCCGTCGACATTCCACCAACAGTTAACTATTAACATTCATGCATGTAGAAATTGACTTGACTTAAACTTTGAGAGTCCATTTATCCAGAAAACGTTATAAACTCCTTTCTCCAAATCTGTCCATGTCTCAGTCGGCGCATAATGTCGCCCCCGTCATTCATTCATCCTTCACAGACGCTTCCAACCAGGCAATCTCAAACGCCTCTCCTGACAGCCGATCAGATGATCCAATAGGTGGTGGCGTCCTTGACATGAGGACAAATTGTTTTCCCAATGAATTTCCAGCTTCCGGATAATCGTGAATGTTCAATCCAGACTTTAAAAAGCTGCCTGGCTCGTTGTCGTGGTGTAATCTATTGATTTTATGATGTGTTTTAAGTTACAAGAACCTGAGTACATTAGAGAGCCTTTTGTATCTATGCATCCGCTTTCCTCACCTAGAATAACTCAGTTGAACTCGTACCTCCATCGATTTTGCATAACAGATGAAATATAGTTATGCAGAAGAGCAAAATAAATCATACGGTGGGTTTACATGGACAGCCTAATTCCGACTAGATTCGGAAAAGACTTCTAATCGTAAAGGAAATGCTGAATGTAAACCCCTTTCCTTTCCTGAATTAGATTTCATTCTAGTCTAGAGGTAGTCTAAATCCTTTCTGATAGCCAGTCGCTGCCTGTAAACGCTGTACCGGAAAGCTTCCGTTTGAGTTGTATCTGCACATGCTGAGTGTCGTGACGTAATGCTCCATCGGGTTTTTTCAGCGCCGCAACGCATTTTAAATACGGCGACTTCAAAACGGTACCGGTCTGCATCGGAGAGTGATTTTATTCTATGCAACTTTGAAATATTTTAACATATTTGGACAGTTAGATGGGTGAAAATTCTCTTCTGCGAATGCCCTCTTTGTCGTATTCTTCTTCTTCTGTGGCGCTTGTTGGCGGTCAGCACACAACTCAACGAAGCATTATCGCCACTTTATAAAACCCTGTCTCTAAATTTTGGAAGACATTAAAGATTGTTGAATCCATCCATTTATCCATATTCATTTATATATTTAGTGTCATTCCTGCCAAACGCCCAACCCACCACGTTTCGTGAAAATTTCCCGAGCAGATCTGATCTAATCCCATTTAAAGACAAACCGGCGTAGGCCGGTGCGATCTACCCCTTGGTGTTGGTAAACACACGATATCTTCGATATTACTATGTGGTGACAATTTTCTGCATTTCACACCATCGTTGTGAAATCACACATAATCCTGAAAACACGAGATCTCACTAAAGAAAGGTTGAAAATAACGTTTCTTAAACGATGTTCTGCGTTAAGAAGAATATTTAGGAGATGTAACCAGTGTTTTTATTGAAGCTCGCACGTTTTTTCTAATTGATTGAAATGTCCTCCGCAGCTGAAGACTATCAGCACATTGAGTTTGGCGTGGACGAGGTGATGGATTCCAAGCCCATTGGGTTGAATGATCCTTTATACAAGGTGTCGAGCACGCTCAACCCCCAGGCCCCCGAGTTCATCCTGGGCTGCCAGCCGGCCCAGAAGGCCCAGCAGACGGCTCCTCCAGCAGACGATGTCCCTGATGGAACTCTCTTCAACTCACTGGAAGGCTCCAACTTGGAGGCTTCAGCCCTGGACAATCAAGAGGCCTGCCAGGACATGGATGGACTCCCCGGCAGCCTAGGACAGCGAGAGAGGAAGAAAAAGAAAAAGCGACCGCCGGGGTACTACAACTACTTGGAACCAGCTACTGGCGGCAGCAGCAGCAGCAGCAGCAGTAGCAGCAACAGTGCCCCAGACGGGACACATGTGACGGCATTGGTGAACGGACATGCACTCGGTGGCCCCCACCACGGTCCTGAAGAGTTGGACACTAAGGCTGAACTTTCAGGGGCTGAACTTTCCACTCCTGGACCGGTCTCAACATCAACAGCTGCTATGGCAGCAGCAAAGTTTGCCGCTTCATCCACTGCCAATGAGAGGACTTGTGATAGCCCTGATGACTCTTCTTTGGACTTAACTAGTGGAGCTGCCTCTTTATCAGATGGCAACAGTGCAACATCCTCCTCTTCATCCTCTTCTCAAAGCAGAGGGATGACAGAGGAGATGAGGACTGCAGATCAGCAGCCAGATCATTTGGCCCCACAGAGCCCTGAACTATCGGATACTCCGCACAGCCCCTGCTCCAAATCACCACCTCCTCCTTCGGCTGCTGTGGCCTCCTCTGTAGCCACTTCCATCACAACTACTGAACTGGAGGGAAGGGAGTTGGCAGACAATGGTGCGGCCAATGGTCTAGCAGAGCCTGATAATCCTGTCAGTGCTGATGGATACAAAGAAGACTGTGAGAGTGGGGAGCAGGCTCAGCATGTTTCCCTAGAATCTGCTGCCAAGCCTGTAGTGACAGAGCAGGCCCAATCGTCTGCAATTCCAGCTGCACCTACTGCCAACCTCCCCAAATCTTGGGCCAGTCTCTTCCACAACTCCAAACCTCTGCCTGGGGGCCCTCAGGCTTTTGTTGAGGTAAAGAGTGTTGTGGAAGTTGTGGCTGCTCCCCCTCCTGCACCAGAACAGCCTGAGAATGTGGGGGAGGTCAAAGCTGGCCCTGTCCATGTTTCAGAGGATCCTATGGCCCCTAAACTTGCAGGTATTTTATGACGATGTATAACTTAACAATAGCCTGCCATGCCTGTTATGTTTTGTTTCAGCTTTAAGTATTTTGCTGCAAGAGAAAAAAATGCATCGCTGCTAAATTACTTTCCCCTCCACTTGATGGCACTGTTGAGACAACTGGACTCTTCATTTACCTGTGTCAGCCTTAAGAAATGAGTTCTTTTATAAGAATAGAATTGACCAGGCTTCATACACAGTTTATTCTCTAACCAAGAGAATACATACACATGTATAACTACAGTGTTTAAAACCTGAATTGCTGAGAATTCTTGACACAATGGGAAAGGAACATATAACCTGTTGCGTTATATTCAAGTTCCAGAAATGAACACTAGATGGTGGTGTAAGATCCAGAATAGCTCCAATATTCAGCCATTACTCACTATTATAAGTGGGCTGGGAATACTTAACAGGGCTCACACTTTGTTGATGTAAGCATTGTAAACACTTGTGGGTCCCAATATATATATATATATATAGGAAAAAATATTGATTTCAAGTTATGAGGTGGTTACACATGGCTGAACCAGTGTTATTTCTGGGCACCGTGAAAGTGAAATACAGTGAGTTTTTGTTCATGAAAGAGCAAACTGTTCTTTTTAGCTAGAGGTTAAAAGGTAAACTTAGCCGTTCAGATATTTATTTCAGAGATTGATGTTGCACCCTTTGAGTATTCAGTGGCTTTGTGACACGATACAAATGGAGTCTGCAGAGTCGCAGCAACAGAGATGAAACTGCTCCGTTTTAGCTCAAACTGTAGAAAAGGGCCTGTTGAATCGCCCCATTGATTGGATTTGGCTATAAATTGGAAGAGGTAGTGTGCCCTGATAGATGAATGGCTGCAGCACCACAGGGTCCCATCTGTGAAGTGTGTTGCATACCGTAGCCCCTCCCTCGACTTCATTGCCTGTTTGCCCCTGTCAAAATGGCAAAAATCCCCTCCAAACTTGGAGAGAAGTAACGTCGCCTCATGTGGAAAAGAATTGATTGAAGTGTTGAAACATAAGTGCATGGTTTGGTCGATGGCACAGTTTATTTATCTTTTGAGACAATCTGCTTCTGTTGCATGTATGCACACACGCACACGTGTTTGTGTTTATCCAAAGCGTCTGCTTTTGAGTTCTACTTAACGTTCTTCTGGCAGGGCAGCAAATCTCCAGGAATCCCTCAATTTGCTCTGATTTTTTGGCATTCTATTCAATGAACTGAGTAAATGGAAAAGGACATTTTTGTCCAAAACATTGTCTGTTGACCCTAACCTACTAAGATATAACCCTAATTACCATAACAATAAGAAAACCTGGAAATGAGGTCAATCATCTGCACTCTTTTCCTTGTAGTATTACATTTAAATGAGTTCATCTGAAAGCGTTGCTAGTATAGACTTCTTACATAACTCTTATTTGCGCTCACCCTTACGTAACGGTGGTGAGCAGCGCCTCTGCCTCACCGTAAACTCCAAGAAAAGCAGTCAACGTCAAATATATTGAGCTGGCCCACAGTTCATGAAGTCCAACTGATTGAGATTGAGAAATGATTAAGTGTTGCAGAGTGTTAGTCCGCCGCTCTCGTTGGTTACCGCTGATTGTCCTCCGATCCACGCTGATCCAAGGTAATTAGCCTGTATAAATGAACAATATGCTTGCAACTGCAGCTTTTTTTTTTTTTTTGAGAATGAATTACAAGTTAAATCCTGCAGGCCAGCGTTTTTGGTTGTAGTGGTGATGCTCCGCCCGTGCTCCACCCGTCATTTTCCATCAAAGCAGCTTACACTTAGAAAAAAGTGATTCTAAATCATATTAGATAAAATAGAACTACGGATAACATTTTTGTACAAAAAATACACATTTTTTATTTTTTTTTAAGTGTTCCAACATTTAATCAAGTGTCATTTGAAATTTAAATTTGTGTGTTGCTGTATTTTATCATGAGGACATAATTTATTTAGGCCCTATCGAAGTTTATCAGCCATAAGTCAATATCCTTAAAAAAAAAAAAAAAAAAGAAGATAATGAATCTAGTACTATTGTTATTATACATAGGTACTTAAGAACACCGGTGGGTTAAATGGACCTCGCTCTTTAGATCACTGTATTTGACCTACAATGTATTTTTTCTTTGCAATATGTTCATGTGATGCTGATTAATCTTTAGTTCTTATTATCTCTGACAATCTGCAAAGCTAAATATACACGCCGAATAATATCTACCTTAAATGGTGTGAGAGAGAAGTCATGGAAGTGTTTGTGTACCAGTGTGACACCTTTTTAACCTTGTCTTTGTAATTACACCTTCTTGCTATGTTTAGTAAAGAGTCAACTGGGTTATAAGAAACAGAGCTGCATAAAGGGGTCTGTTTAAAACCCGCATGGTTTCGGTCTGATGTGAGGTCAATTCTTGTCTTGTTCTGATAACACAATGTGTATTTCTTTTTGTTATTTGTTGTTGAATTATTCCTGTGTACGCACGTACTGCTACTAATGATGCCTTTGTATTGTCTGTTTGTCCTCTTTGGTCTTGTTGCAGCTTTAGTTCTACTTTATGTACCACTAGTGTACAACTGTCCACGTTACCATGGGAGCTGTGTTCCTAAATGGCAGTCTCCCTTCCTAGGCGTGGCACAGCAAAGCCCTTGCTCCTATTCCAACAATCTTGTACATGCTCTGTTGTCTCAAGATGAATAGAGGAAGGAACATTAGTCTGTGTATACAGGATTGTTGAATAATCTGTTTTAATATCAGCGTGTTAAAGACATGCTTTAACATGGATTGTCATTGATTGTTGGAGGTGTTGGTGTTTGCCTGTATAAGAACACTGTGTCTTCTTAAATCCCCAGAACTTATTGAGAATGTGAAGTTGATACATAAACCAGTGTCTTTGCAGCCGAGAGGACTGATCAACAAAGGGAACTGGTGCTATATCAACGCCGTATCCTTTCACTCTGCCGTTTGTTCCTCTCGTTCTTAACCCTCTACCGGTGCTTCCTCTTCGACATGTTGGACTTTGCTGAGCACAGCTCGGTCCGTTTGATTGAGAGAATTAAAACCTCGCTATCCATTTGTAGAATTCCATAATAGAATTCATGAAGCAGCTTGTTTTGTACATTTCTTTCCTACACACCATCTTCCCTGACTCCGAGCGCTCAGACCCTACAGGCCCTGATCGCATGTCCTCCCATGTATCACCTGATGAAGTCCATTCCTTTGTATAACGAAACGCAGAGATCATGTAGCGCCACGCCAATGATGGACAACTTGTAAGTATCGTTAATGCAAAACTTATCGGGCCGCTGAGATGCGCGTTGCTCAGAGACGTGACCGTTCTAACTTCCTCCCCTGATAGTGTCAGACTGGTGAACGAGTTCAGCAACATGCCTGTGTCGTCTAAAGCCAAACAGCAAGGTAAGACGTTCATCTGCCCATCCAAAGATTAAGTGTAATCAGAGTATAATTCCTCAAGGCATCATTACTATCAAATGATTGGTGTCCACAGGTGTCAGTGAAAAGGCCGTGAAAGACATACGGCCCGGCGCCGCTTTTGAGCCGACCTACATTTACAGACTCCTCACTCTCATCAAGTGCAGTCTCTCTGAGAAGGTAAGCTGCTGCTGCTGCTGCTGCTGCTGCTTTATCAAACACACTCACTGCACAGCAACGCATCCAGGCGTTTATACTTTGTAATGACCAAACAGTTTGAACACGCCTCGTCTGGAACATGCCGTCCACTTGTCTTAGTTCAGGATTTGACTACTCCCCTGGATAAATGTGATCCATGCTTTGCTGAGTCAGCTCTTGTTCAGTGTAAATGAATCAAATTACTCAGACGCTGACTGATGCGGTTATCGTTTGATGTGTAATGAACCTTATGTCAACTGCAAAGTGAGTTTCCCTGTCCGTTCACCTCAGTGAATAACTGAATGCACTTGAATTTTTGGTTTTAATTGGTGCTGATCTGTTGGTGCTCCACTCGCAGGGTCGTCAAGAGGATGCCGAGGAGTATCTGGGCTTCACCCTTAATGGATTACACGAGGAGATGCTGAGCTTGAAAAGGCTCATCTTGCCTCAGGAAGAGAGTAAGTCTTCTTTTCTCATGTCCACATAAAAACAATGTCGCAAGGTTCATCAAGTCAATACAGATCCGGTTTAATCCAACTCCTCTTTGGTTAACCATTCTCGCTCTGTGGAAAGTTTGGGATCTCAACGTTAACTTGACAGCCAGTCAAACTGAACCAAGAGGCGGATCGGCATAAACGTAACAGTAGTGATCAGACGTCATGTGTTAAGTTTGTGAAGTTTAACAGCCCCCGAATCCTTTAACATAACTCAAACTATTTCATGGATTTTTCTCAAATTTTATACACCCATAGACCTTAGTGTGAGGAAGAACTGGGTTGATTATGGGAAAGGTCGGTTGCCTATTTCTGTCACTAGGCGGAGTTTTATCTTCAAAATCACATTTTGAGGCCCTCATTTCTTAACTGTTGTTTCCGATTTAGTCCAAATCTGGTGGATATGAATCGAGTCGACAAGATCCGAAGAACTAGTTAACTGTATTTATCTTCATCATTGAGTAACTGTGGGATCTGATCCTAGAGCAGACTGCTGACTTCATAGAAATTGAAAACCCGCATGGTTTCGGTCTGATGTGAGGTCAATTCTTGTCTTGTTCTGATAACACAATGTGTTTTTTTTGTTATTTGTTGTTGAATTATTCCTGTGTACGCACGTACTGCTACTAATGATGCCTTTGTATTGTCTGTTTGTCCTCTTTGGTCTTGTTGCAGCTTTAGTTCTACTTTATGTACCACTAGTGTACAACTGTCCACGTTACCATGGGAGCTGTGTTCCTAAATGGCAGTCTCCCTTCCTAGGCGTGGCACAGCAAAGCCCTTGCTCCTATTCCAACAATCTTGTACATGCTCTGTTGTCTCAAGATGAATAGAGGAAGGAACATTAGTCTGTGTATACAGGATTGTTGAATAATCTGTTTTAATATCAGCGTGTTAAAGACATGCTTTTACATGGATTGTCATTGATTGTTGGAGGTGTTGGTGTTTGCCTGTAGAAGAACACTGTGTCTTCTTAAATCCCCAGAACTTATTGAGAATGTGAAGTTCCTAAATGGCAGTCTCCATTTAGGAACTTTATTAGTGTGACTCACTAATAATGTTTAAGATTATTAGTGAGTCACATTTAATTTGAGGAGTTCAGTCAGTTGTATTACTTGTACAACACAGGGGATTGGGGGCTTTTAGGGGATATCTACCCTCGCTGTCGGGGACGGCGGCGTAGATCTGGTTACAAAAGATGATCAGCTTGGTAACATGAACAGCAATCTGCAGTGTTGTGGTTGAACCCATGCTGTGCTTGTTAGTACGAGAAAGCTGTTTGTGTTGTTGTTGTTGTATTTGGTTAGCTTACAAAGACCATCTGGGCCAAATGCATGACGAAGCCCCCTCTTCTCTGATCAACCACTGAACCACCTACCCTCGGAACTAAACCAGACACTCAAAAGCTTTTTTTAGTACAGGCCTGAGTCACGCAACTGTTGACGGGCTGAATCAGCAGCCTGACAAATTACTTTCCGAAGTGTCTCAAACCGCACCACGCTACCAACACAAATCCAAATTTCGGCTTTAGTGAAATGTTTATAAACTTCTGTCATCATCTGGTCGTCTTATCCGTGAAAGGGCAGCTGAATCATCCGTAACATGTAAACGGACGGCATGGGCTCATGAGGAGTTTGTCTAACTTCAAGCTCTGAAGGGGTTTTTATTTTATTTTATTTTTTTCCACAGAAGCTCCTCTGCCCAACGGGCCGGAGTCCCAGACGGGGCCGGAGGACGATGTCGCTGACAAGGAGGAAGAAGGCAGTGAAGACGAATGGGAGCAAGTTGGCCCCAGAAACAAGACTTCCATCACTCGCCAGGCTGACTTCGTTCGCACGCCCATCACCGATATCTTTGGTGGACACATTCGGTACGTTGTTGTTTCAAGAATATATGTTCATTTGAGAAGTGATGATGATTCCTGTCTTCAGGGAAATATCTCACGGCTGATGAACTTGTGGACTTCTGGTTGGAGTGATTGGACCCACTAAAAATGTTCTCTTTATATTAATGCCGTGACTTCCGTTTAGAGTGGATCACACTTTGCGGTGGCGGTTGCATCATCTTGATCTGTGCACACTCTTGCTGGTTCCACCGCCTCTGTCTTCAGAGTCTAAGCCCTCTGATGACGCTGCTGTGCTAGCAGACATTGTCACATTCGGTCCACCTGGCACCACAGACCTTTGTAATAACAGCCGCCGTGGACTGATTGTGGTCGGAAGTCTCGACAGCAAGACGTGGGGGCTCACATTCACAAACGACGGTCTTAACTTTCCGACCAATTGGAAAGTTAAGAACCTGTGCGGGTGTAGCCTGTCCAAATAATGGGCTCTGTGAGCTTCTGGTTTGGCCCGGTCCTGGTCTGCACTGGTTGCACAGTGTCTTAAAAGGATTATTTTCTCAGAAATGATTGCGGCCAGAGGGAAACAGGATATAGCATTGTATGTTTAGAGAGTGGTGTGTGTCCTCACTGACCCGCGTTCTAATCTATAGGTGCTTTTAGGCGCCGCTCGGAGAAAATAGTTTGGGAATGAACAATTTAAGAATATTTTTTTCCACACTTAAAATCACGAAGCGAAAGCATTCCACGGAATCAGAAGCAACCTGGATATTACACGTGTCCGCCCTTTAAACCATCTGCACTGATGTTGCAACAGGTTTTTACCAGAAATAATGAATAAAGTCTGCTCATTCGATGATTTCAACTTAAAATCTTTTAGTCTTCAGCGCCTCCCTCCCTCTCCATATTGTTGACGAATGCTTTGTGTCTTTCTGCCATTTCTTCATTCCTTCTGATTCTGAGCTGGTGTTTGTTCCTTTCTCAGATCGGTGGTGTATCAACAAAACTCTAAGGAGTCGGCCACTCTGCAGCCTTTCTTCACGCTGCAGCTGGACATCCAGTCAGAGAAGGTCCGCACTGTCCAGGAGGCTCTGGAAACCTTGGTGGCACGAGAGTCCGTGCAGGGCTACACGACAAAGAGCAAGCAGGAGGTGTGGCTAGAATTCACTTTAATGCCAAATATGATCCCATTACGCAGGACTTTATGGAATAACAGGCTTCTGGTGTTAATCTGTGTGAGATGGGCTTTGAATAGTTTTATTATAATGACTGTCGGGGCAATATTTATTTTTACTCCCATAGATCTCTGATCTTATTTATCTTCCTGGAATTGTTTTGGCGCTCTGCAGCCGCTGAACATGTAGATGGAGAATAACGCTGGCTAACGGGGGTAGAAGACATAAATGTTGCTGAATCGTTTCCTTTGGAGGAACATCTGCTCTTCAGCTGCAGAGTGAATAGATAAACCTGTCGCCCCAGTCCGTCATTGCAGAGGCTGTTAACTTTAGAACTTTTAAGAGCCCTTAAATGTAATGATTCATTAGCTCTTGCTTTTGCAGCCTCGAACAAAATGTTACATCTCGTCCTGTACTCATCTCTTGTTTTTGTGTAGTCTACAATTCCAAAGGAACTCTTGGGAAGCTTTGAATTGCGTAATTTTAAACTGTCACGGCACATTCTCTAACTGCACTTCTCTCTTGTGTCTCCCGGCTTTCAGATTGAGATCAGTCGGAGGGTGACGCTGGAGGAGCTGCCCCCGGTGCTGGTGCTCCATCTCAAGAGATTTGTGTTTGAGAAGACTGGAGGCTGCCAGAAACTGGCCAAGCACATTGATTACCCCGTCGACCTGGAAATCAGCAAAGGTATGGAGCCCCTGCAGACACGGCCTCTGGATGGACACATTAAACCCGTGTAAACACCTCAAACGTTCATGGAAGCTTCACCGGAGAAACCTCGATAAGATGACAGTGAGCTCATGCTCAAAAAGAGATCGGTCTTTTTTTACAAGTTGCACCCTCGAACTCGAGAAGCGCTTAACAATTATAGCGGTAGATAATTCATGCCACTCGTTGGCATGAATTAACCTGAAGGCGAGTTACAATTTACTGAATCTGAGCAAGATGGCCCGAGATCTTATTGATGTTCAAGTAGACGATATGTTCTGTCTCTCTCCTGGGAGTTTTCTGCTCAGCATGGGAGTAACTCATGAAAAAGTCCCATTACTCACCCATCAACCGCTGCAGAATCAGAATCACGTGTGGCTGAAGTGAGGCGGCCGTGGACGTCCTGGCGGCTGAACGTTACGTCTGAGATTTATTAGGGATTCCTGAAATTGAAACATTTTCGAAGAATTTCACACGGCAAGAGTGAAATCACAGAGTTTCTCCAGCTTCTGCCTCTCAGATTTCTGTGTTTTGTCCTTTGTTACGTTCTCAACAAAGTTCCCAGCTGACCTCAGATACTGTTAATCTCTCTGCTGTGTTTATCTTAACTGGCCGGGACCGTCTGTTGCAACACATTTGGCATCTGATCAAAACGAAAGCAGCGTCTGAGGAATCAGCGGATTTTCCTAACCATGATTTACTTTCAGATCTCCTGTCCTCTGGAGTGCGGGGCAAAGTCGTCAAAGGCCAAAGAACCTACAGGCTCTTTGCAGGTACGTTTGTTTTGTTGCCCCCCTGTCACGGTCTCACATCTGCTACGGGTGGTGTTAACTGTCAGTGTGGGAACTGTTGATTCACTCATTAATCTATCCTTATCAAAACAGTTAAACTACTTTAACTCCAAAGGCAGTGTTGGTCCGGTCAGACACAGAACACTTTCTGTGATTCAGTCACCATAAATTAAAAGACTGTTGACTGAGATGTCAAAGAATAATGTCTTTTTAAAAATAAAATATTCTCTTTTTCTAATGTTTCTCTCTCCCCCCCGCCGCCTCCTCACCAGTTGTCTATCACCACGGAAACAGCGCCACAGGCGGTCATTACACCACAGATGTCTTCCACATTGGTCTGAACGGCTGGCTGCGCATTGACGACCAGGCAGTGAAGATCATCAGCCAATACCAGGTGGTGAAGCAGACGGCAGAGCGCACCGCCTACCTGCTGTACTACCGCCGCGTCGACCTGCTGTAGACAGACACACACACACTCACTCACTCACTCATACACACACACATATACACACACACACACACACACACATCCAAGAACACCTCCACAGACGCACATAAAGCAGCATACGCGCTCCAAATGCCCTTGTTGTCATTGGAGTACATCATTCACACGTGACACAAACACACACCAAACAAAAGAACAGGAACACTGCCCAACTTGTTCTCTTGCAAGATCCTCCTCTTCATCCCTCTCGTCCCTGCTTTCCTGAGAACCAGCTTTTCCAACACCTTTTTCCTTGTCTCCCTTTTTTTCTTTTTTCTTTTTTTTTTTCTTTTTTTTTGGAAGAAGAGACAAAAGCTGATTTCACAACGATTTGCCTGTGACTGCGCTCTCTTCTCTGTGCACCACTGCTGTTTTTGGTTTTGTTTTTTGTCTTCTGTTTTAACTTTTAAAGCAACAAGGAAGGACTGTTGAAGAGACGGAGGTAGGGTTGGGGTTACAGGTCAGGACCTGAGACTCTCCTCTGGCCGAGCCCGCGGCTCGGCTCGGACAGCCAACAGACTCACTAAGGAAGAACTATCTTCACAAGCTGCAAGTGGACTGCTGGGGTCATTTTTTCTCTTTTTTTCTTTCTTTTTTTGAATGACCTTTTCCAGGAAATGACCCAGATATATCAGTGTTTGCCTTTTAATAAAGGAGAACTTTTGGCCTAATGAATTTGCAGCGGTTGAAAAGCCTTTGAGAATATGCCGTGGTGCGTTGGAAAGGCTCAGCACCAGCATTATCACGAGTCTCTCCACCCAAGGTCAGATCGTCTTTTTCTCTTCCACCAACACCTCCTCCATTTCCTCATTTTTATGATGCGTTTTAGAGGGGAAATTCTGCGTTGTTTTTTTTTGTTTTGTTTTTTAAACTTGAGCCCCAGTTTCCCCCCCACCCCCACCCCCACCCCCACATTATAAGTACGAAAATGATTCATCCTTGAAAAACGTTTTGGAATTGAATTCGTACATTTCGAAAGCCGCATCAAGCCCGCGAAGGCTGCAACGTGATGCTTTGTGGCGACCCATTATGTTCACCAAATGTGTATTTTTCACTCGCAGCCTGATATTGTTACTGTTACGCGTCTGGAAGCATTTGTTAACTAACTCTACAGAGAAGAGCGTTTTTTTTAAAACTTCTTATTAAAGAGTGAAATCCCTCTTACTCAACCAGGAACACAAGTCTTCCTCTCAAATCATGACAGATGTTTCTTGTCATGGATCGCTCAAATCAGTTGAATTCTCCGTGGGTCAACAATAAATTCACTTCCGAGTCGGATTCTTATTTCCACCATCTTCTTCGTGCGACGGCTTTTTCTTTACAAGCGAGCGAGTTCTCTCCTCGGGCGAGACGCGGGCTTCCGGTTAAACAGAAAGGGATTTCACTTTTCCACACAGCGGTTCCGTACGGATCGTTTCCACGGCGTTGACGGACGCTTAGAGTAACAATCTGAGCCTGTGAGTGACAGAAAGCGCTTCTCAGCGGATGTCGAAGGCTGTTGTCACGGCTACCGGCGGAGACGTTCTGCTGGGACGATTGGGAAAAAAAAACGTTCCGTTGACGTGAATCATCTTCCAACCTCGATCTGTAAACGAAGGGCTCTGGTCTAAAAACAGAAAAGAAAAAAAGAATCCCCTTTAAACCTAGGTACAACTCCAGACATCAAAAACGAGGGAAAAACGACGGCTGGTGCATCGAATGGCAAATGAACAGTTTCCTTTTTTTCTGAGCGATTCTTGTTGTGGTATCTGGGTTTAGATGTAGAGAGGCTGTCTTTAAAAATAAAAAATAAAAACAAAAATAATAATGCGCTTTAGAATTTAATAACTAAGCTTCTGTGCACAAAGTATAAAAATGATTAATGATTACATTATGACAGGCAAATGCGTATTTTGCAAATATTTAGATTTAAATGTTAAAAAAAACAAAATGAAATCTAAAAAATATGAAATCTATTGGACTGAAAGCTTGTTTGGGTCCTAAAGGACTGCACTAGGTTTTAGTCTCAGTTCTTGCACTGGAGAGATGGCAACCAACCAATCGAGACGGATCCCACTGCAAAACCCGCCGGTGTTTACTTTGTACATTTCCTTCATGATCCATTCATTTATTCTCTCGTCGAAAGGTTCCACCTGTGTGTCAAGAGGCTTATCCACGTAGTTTGAAGCCACTCCACGCCTCCTTAACCCCCCACCCCACCCCCCCCCTGACTCAGCATTAAGCATGGGGGCTGCCTTAGGTTCAGTATGGGATGTTTTTTCCACTCGGGGTTCTCGTCCAACCAATCAGACGCCGCCGTAAAGTCTAACGTCTGGGCATGAAACCGACACGCGTACTTCCTGCTTTCGGGGCGATTGGGTCTAAATGTGTGCTAAGCCCTGCAGAAACAGCCGGAACACGAGACGATGGTGTACGCTGTTGTTGAACTTTTTTATTTTTTACCCATCATTCATTGATTGTGATGATTTTTTGTTTTGAGTTCAAAAATTTTTTGATTTTTTTGTTTTTTCTTAACGTCATTAATCATTTATTGGATGTCCCCATGATCGCCCCCTCCTCTCTCTCTCTCTCTCTCTCACCCCTCAGACGAAAAACATGCTTGCATTTGAATTGGTTGTTTGGAAAAAGGAAATGACACGGGCTAAAGCACAACGATGAATAAAATTGAAATAGTTGCTTTGCTTGATATTTATTTTTTCCATTTTTCTCACATCTCTTTTTTTTTTTTTTTTGTAACACTCCAACCGTCAGTGTCCTGATCTCAGTATTGATAAAGAAAGTATTTCCACTCGATTTAACTTTGAGTCCATTGACTTGTATCCACACGACTGCTGCATTTCCGCGCCTAGTCGCCCGTTGAATCCGACATCGACCAGAACGTTGATGTTCTACAAACAAAACGCCGCCAGAAATCGTTTTATTTTTTCCTTCCTGCGTTTCAGTAGCGGCGTCCTAAACGCTCCGAACGGTTCTTCATCACAGCTTTTGGATAAAGTTGAGCTGAGGTCAAGTTATTTTTTAGTTTTTTTTCCTTCTCTCGTTTATTTATCTGCTACCAGAACGAACATTTCACCTAAAGTTAAAATTCTTAATGTAACTACAACCTTATCGTAAGGTTTCCATTAACCCTGGAGGTTTCAAAGTCGGAAACCTTTACCAGGCAAACCAAAGGACATCATCGTCATCGTCATCATCAAGGCTCCTCTGCCTTGTTTTTTTTGAGTGTGTGGTTATTTTGCCTTCGCCGTCTGAGGTCTTGTAGTCGTGTCCCGTCACTTCATGACTCAATCCACGCGAGAAAAATGGAGGCATGATTTTACCTTTTCTTTTTCCTTTTTTAAATCATCCATACATTTTTATCTATAATTTTAACGATAGTTCAAGTCATTTTCTGCACAAACTGG
Organism: Lophius piscatorius; assembly: GCA_009660295.1. Classification (NCBI taxonomy): domain Eukaryota; kingdom Metazoa; phylum Chordata; class Actinopteri; order Lophiiformes; family Lophiidae; genus Lophius; species Lophius piscatorius. The sequence goes on along the minus strand of VRLP01001935.1, from coordinate 68,137 downwards.
GACCCCCCCACCCCCTTTTTGTTTGAATATCCCCCCCCTTCTAAGAATGTGATGAGTCGGGCCTCTGAACGGACACCTTGAGCTTTCTGTTGTCGTTTTGTTTCAGTCTCGATGCTGGGTCAGGAAAATGTGTTGGTAAAATGCTTCAACAATGTCTCTCTCTCAGTTTGTGCTCCTCTCTAACACTGTCTGCTGGGATTATTGACCTAAACAACAACAAACAACATCTAAACTGTCTTTTACTTTTAAGCCTCCTGCATTCTATTTTGTTAATTGTTCAAATAAAGGATTGTGCAAAAAGCAGTTTGCTAATGCGGTGTAGTCAGAACCACGGCTTTGCTTTCTTATAGTACACACTAATGCAGCCGCGGTCTCGACACTCTGGACCGGACCACGGAACAACGTGCAAAATAAAAACAAAACGACTAAAACGATCCACTTCTTCCTGGTGTCCAACATGCTGCCGATTCTTTTTCCTGCTTGTGTTTAGGATTTGAAGTATGTTATGTCTTCCCCCCCCCCCCCTCCTGTGGTCTCGCAGCTCCCTCCTTACCCGCACTGCTCTCTGTAGGGTCGAGGTTCTGCTCGCCTCTGTTTGCTTTAAAGGGAACCGGACCCGTCATTAAAACATTTTCTACGTCGGGTTTTTTCCGCCCCTCGGTATTTCTTACTATTTATTCCCTCCTTACCGTAGTCTCGCCTTCCACTCAAATGTTCTATCGCTTTTAAAACGTACAATTAAGGGCAGTTTTTTTTTTTTTTTTCTCTTGCTCCTGTCAGAACTTTATTTTGGTAGTGTGAGGGTCACATTTCAGGTTTAGAGACCCCCTGTACTTGAAGGTGGTCTATAGAGGTCTTGAGTCAGTTTTAATATTTTATGCCCTCGGTGAGAACTTTTTTCTTCTAATGTAGTAAAAGTACATGATCCAAAAGTTAAGGAAGGAGCATGGTGAATGGTTTAGTTCAAATGAAAGCGCCACCAGGTGGACAGGAGAGGCAACAGCAAGAAATCAATTCAACAATTATATTACGGTGTTTTTTTTTTTTTTGATTGACAGCAGCTCCAAGATCATCAAAGCAGCAGACGAGGGAGTTTCTGATGGAAGAGCTCAACCGTCTCAAAAAAACAAAAAACCAACACATAGATTTTTTTAGGCTGAAAATATGAATTAAAACTGACATTTTTCCAGAGTTGGTGTGTAAAACGGGTACAAATACTACGTTTTTGGACTTCAATAGAATTTTAAATCTATGCTGAGGTTTATCCTCCTTGCTTCAGGAGATCATTTTTATTTTGTACCTTGAAAAGCTTTATAAGTCATAAGAATAAGTCAACACACACATTGTGTGACAAAAACACACAATGTCATGTTTTTAATCAAATCTTTACTTGAGATCTAAATCATTAAAGTCCCTTTAATTCACATTTACATGAAGTTCGAGAGGTTTCCAAAGGGCAAGGTTTCCTTTCAAAGGGCGTCTTTATACCTTTATCCCTCAGGCACGTTTCATTGGCCGAGCTTTCCCCCTAGCAGAATAATTCAATCAGCACTCATTGAGGAGGCTGGTCCAGAAGGATATCAAAATATATCATCATGAGATCCTGTATAATTTATAAAAATACTTTTTTTGACCTTCATTGGAAAAGAAATGCAATATTGAAATCTACAGGGCATCAAGGTGAAAGGCAGTCGTGTGAAGTGGAGAGCAGAGGAGGACAAACTTCACTCTCCTCGGGAGGCGGGATCTACTAGATCAATTTAATGGGTTTTCTCTTTTTTCATGCTGATCTACTATTGGCCAAAACACAGGAAGTGATGCCCAGAGGGGGGACGTCCCTCCCTAACAAATCAACAACCAGAATACAAGATTAACGTGGAGTTGGATATATTAGAATGTAACCATGTCCTCTTCAGTTCTTCACCTATCTACTACTTTCAAACAAAACTAAAAAGTATATTTCATAAAAGTTAGCTTAGCAGTTAGCTAGATACCCTGAAAAGTTCACCAATGATGTCATTTCTTTCACTCTTTAAAGAAGATCACAATCAATTCCCAGCAATCGTTGCTTCCGATGTTTTATTTCTCTTCCCACGTCAGGAATAAATGCTTCGTGTCGTTAAAGAAAGCGTTCAATTCTGACTCATTAAAAAGAAAAAATCTTCGTACTCCCCAGTTTTCAAACTCATCAGCCGCCACTCAACTGCGCCTTTTTTTTTTTTTTTTCGAGTAAAGAACGTCACAACATTTTCCGCCCCTTTGCATACTTCTAGCGAGACTCTTTTGTCTGGAGACGCTCGGCGAGACACTGGGACGCTCTCTGACGGCGGCTCGCCATCAAAGATGCCTCAGACCACTGAAGTATCCTCAAACCCTTTCGCCGCCATGCGACGGATCTGGCCTTCAATCGCATCTTGGTTTTTGTGCATAAACCGCTCCGACGGTTTTTATGGTTTGGTCTCCTCACCCATACATGTTTTTTACGTCCTGTTTAGATCTCCACCAGCACTCCACGGAGAGTAAACAACGCCTGCGGAGTTTCAAGGACCGCAAGGAGCCCCTGTTTATGTAAACCAGCGCTTAAGTCCTTTAGTGTTTGAAGAACAGTCCTACAGTTTGTGTATCCGCCAGTCTCCTCTTTGACACAAACTGGAAATCTAAAACCCCCACCTGTTGGAGGTTACATAATGTCAGACCGTAAACAAAACAAAACAAAACTTGTTTGAGTTGTGGCGTCCTCCTGTTGTCTCCTCTGGCGGAGACGAATGCGGCGCTGCGAGTTTCCATTGGGCCTTTTATGAGTTATGCGTCTGGGGTTGATGCAGCTGAGTACTGAATAACACCAGAAAAGCCCTTTTTCCTAGGACATCTGAACACAGTCGTCAACTCCGACTAACCTGATTAATAAGGTTTTTCACCAGGGACTTCTCAGGACTGGAAAATTCAGATCTAACCTTGGATGAAGAAAATCATCATCCTCTCGTTCTCCTTACGGAGCGATTTTGATAAATAAAAAAAAGTATTCTAAGAAGGTAGCGATGCACTCCTGCTTTTGATTAGCAGGCAGCTTCAGAAAATGACCTCAGCGTGACAGAATGATTTACTAGTTAGCCTTGAAGACAAATACCGAAATTTGTGTTTTTGAGTGGTGAACAGAACGGATGGTCCAATTCAAGAAGAAGAAGAAGTAGGAAGAAAAAAAAAAAAAGATGATGGCAATGTCCGCAAGCTGCTCAGGCAGCCAGGAGATGTGGTTGAAAGTGAAGCTGTTAACACTTCTGGAAGATAATCAATGCCACCAACAGCTACAAAAATAACATCGCAGAGCTCGTGTGCTTTCATGGATTGTTTTCTCGGTTCTGGTGCTGGGTCGGGAGGAGCTGCAGTTCTCTGATGGAAACCAGTAGAATGGATCCGATCCAGGTTTGTGATCACCGCTCGCGTGTCGACCCCAGTTACTCTGTAGCTGGTTAAAGAAAACATGATGTCAAGATGATCAGCACGGTCCGTATTGAGTCATGCTAATGCAAATTATGGGCTGCATCGTCGGTTCTTTTCCGTTGGTGGTAGTTACGCCAGAGCTGCATCCAGCTCCCCGGTTCAGTTCACAGCCCCAAACCAGAGTGTGTTCATCCTTGAGAAGATGGGGGGGATGAGATAGTGATCAAGGCCCGGCTGAACGCAGATGTCCAGGAACTTGGATGGTGTCGTGGAGCGAGTAATCAGGGAAATGGAGAACAGGTAAGGTTTATTTGTGCTCCATGTTGGCGAAACATCAAATGAGCAAAACATCGTCAACAAGGTACAAAAACAACGTTTGCAAGGAACAAAACTAGGCCAAAATACCCCCAATCCCCTGCTTTCTACAAGCAGATCCCCCTGATTGAACTCTTCAAATGTGAAGTTGTGGCAGAAAAACTGTTTTAAGTGTTTTTAAAAAGCTGCCCCCTAGTGAGTAAAATATAAACCTTTAGAGTAAAGTATGACAAATACAACTTGGATCTCCTTTGAGGCGGTTCATATGCACCAAATCTGGACAAAATCAGACCAATGCGTAGGAATATATGATCCAAAAACTTTTTGTGATTCATCTCCCCCTAATGTCAGGACTATAGAACCAACTTTTCCCAAAATCCATCCAGTTCTTCCTCACACTAAGGTTTAAGTAAAAAAATCAATAATCTGAAATCATCCCTGAAAGTTCCCTGTAGTGAGTAAAATATGAACTACTGTGGCAGCAGTCGCGATATTGATTCCATTATATTCCCGACTTTTCGGGGGTTCAGTCAGGATCTGACTGCATTTTCATCAAATCACCAGGAATCACCCATCATTTAAAGACCACTTATTCTGTGTGTGGTCGTGGGACTAATGCCCATCCCAGCTGACACTCTGGACAAGTTCCTAGCTCAGAGATAAATAGAGAGGAACAACCATTCAGGTGGATTTGAACCCACAACCTTCTCTCTCTGAGAAAGTCTCAGTTCATCCACCTGGAGGAGGCGACACATTTAACCGGTTATCTCTTCCCTCGTCTTCCATCATGTTTCAGTTTGTTGTGCTCAACGAAACCATGAAATGAGAATAGAAAGAAAGAAAAATGGAGGCGCTAACAAAAAACAACCTGTGCTAGTCGATTGATCTCAGTTTCAACAACAGCTTTGGTCTTTTATTACAGCTCCTGTAATAAAAAACCAGCGCTTAAGTCCAACACTTATTCCAACTCCTGCTAACGTTTATACAAACTCCTGCTAACATTTATTCCAACTCCTGTTAACTTTTATTCCAACTCCTGCTAACGTTTATTCAAACTACTGCTAACGTTTATTCCAGCTCCTGTTAACGTTTTTTCAAACTCCTGCTAACTCTTATTCCAGCTCCGGCTAACGTTTATTCCAACTCTTGCTGACGTTTATTCCAACTCCTGCTAACGTTTTTTCCAACTCCTGCTAATGTTTATTCCAACTCCTGCTAACATTTATTCAAACTCCTGCTAACATTTATTCAAACTCCTGCTAATGTTTATTCCGACTCCTGCTAACGCTTCGGCTATTGTGTCTTCATCAGAGCGAGGAGAAGATTTGGTGGAAGGTAAAACTCTTTATACCAGGTGCTAAACAATCAGCCTTTGATGTCCCAATATGAGTAAAAAATTATAAAGGGATCAAAGGATCAAAGGATAGATCCATTGATCCTTTGATCCCCTCAAACGATTTATACCAGGCGTTATACAATTGGCCCTTGATGTCCCAATGTGAAGATAAATTATAAAGGGATCAAAGGATGAATGGATAAAGGGATCAAAGGATTTATCTACTGATCCTTTGATCCCTTTATAATTTTTCCCTATCATTGTGACACGGCCGATGGATCACACCTGGTGTAAATAGATTGAATCTCCACAAAATCTTTTCCTCGCACTGATGACGGCATAATAGACAAAACGTAAGCTGGAGTCGGAATAAAGACAAAAATAGGAAATCAATCATATAAAATCAATCTTCTTGCACAGGTTTGTTTTTGGTTAGCGCCACAATTTCTCTTTCTTGAAGTGTTTACGTGTCGTGACCTCACCTCGGCTACGGTTGTGCGTTGGCAGAGGTTTGGGCTCTCTGAGTGTTTTTTAGTGTTCTCACCTTGCTTTACAAAACGACCCCTGGTTTGTTTTTTACTTGTTTATCCACGGAAAAATCCCTCGTTTAGTCAAATATCGGTTTACGCTGTCACTCCAACAGCAAAGATATGTCCCCAGCAAGCCCCCAAACCCCTGCGTCGTACAAGCAATCCTCCTGATATTGAACTCCTGGGGTTAGATGTGACTCATTTATAATCTCGATTGACTCAGCCTGACCATTTCTATAAAGTCAGCAGTCTGCTCTAGGATCAGATCCCATAGTGACTCAAGGATGAAGATAAATACAGTAAACTCGTTTTTCTGAGCCCAGGAATAAAACAAGACAGATTTCCTAGAGTCGATTCATAGAGTTATTTTAGACATAATTGGACTGATGGTTGGAAAGTTATGGACAAAAACTGGATTGAAAAAAAACCCTACTGAGTGAAGTATGAACAATTACAGTAAAATATGACAAAAACAAGTTGGACCTCCTAGAACCGGTTCATGTGAGGAAAATCTGGACTAAATCAGAGGAAGTTATATTTGGTGTTTTTCATAATATAGCTCCCCCTAGTGAGTTGAATATTCCTATTTAGAGTAAAACATGATTTATAAACGGTAGATCCCCTGAAGTTGATAAATATGCACCGAAAGTTGCGAAATTATGTCCCAGAAACTTTTGCAAATGAAGCTCCTCCTAGTCCCAGAAGTATGCCACTAACTTTTTACCCAAATCAGTCCAGTTCTTCCTCGCATTAATGTCTATGTGGGTGTAAAATGTAAAAAAAAAAGAAAAAGATCCATGAAATAGTTTATGAGTAAACGATTTATCGCAACGACGATTCCATAACATTCCTTACTTTATTCGGGAAATACGTATAATGTTTTTTAACCCTTTAATGTTTAACCGTTTAGTTGAGCTCATTTTGAGTCACTGTTTCTCAAAAAAAGCGACAGACCCTGTTTATAATCGGACCCCGTGGCAGCATGTATGTACTAAAACGTAAGGGGGCCAAGGACGGATCCCTGAGGGACACCACAGGTGAAAGGGGCCACCGAGGAGGCAGTAACCATGGCTTTGGAGATACTTTCACCTTACATTCTTTTCTCGGTGAGGTCGTTGAAGGGTTAATTTCATTCATTCATCTGTATCAGGTACAACAGGAATCCTGCTTGAACTTAAACGAAGAGTTAAAAACCTCCAGATTCCCTCGAGGCTCACCTGAACTGAACCGACAGAAAGCAAAAAAAATAACAAAAGCGAGAGGAAATCCAAAAAGTAAGAAATTCCATCACATCAACTTTCCTTTTGTCTCAGAACCGAGATTTTCCTCCTGCGAACAGCTGATTACAGGCCGTGGTCGCCCCTGGCACCTCTGCCGACACATTATGGGCTAGACTCCGTTAAACATGTATTTGAAGATATTTGAAGAAACTGGCGGTGCCTCTGTGGGAGGAAAATCCGCCGACATTCCTCCTGAGCGACCACGTTCTTGTAAATATCTGAGATGCTTCAGACGGAGATCAGACTCACGAGTGGAAGACAATGTCAACTATTTGGGTCGCCGGCCCCTCTGCGGGGTCCGGGGGGAGACGTATAACGAGGTGAATCCTGTTGTCAAAGCAGGGGGGTCTCATCTCGTAAGCCTTCCAACACCTGCTCCTGTAACGCCGTGAGGCGCGTTAATCCCATATTTACCGATAACCAGAACCTCCATGTGACGGAGACCCACATGAAGGAGATGTTTAGCCATCCGCAGCAAAAACTCGCAAATGGTTTTTACACTTCGTTGCCTAAAACGGCCGTTTTGACTCCAACTAAGACCGTAAATAGCGTTAATCCCCCGCCGGCGCCCCCTGGTGGCTGAAGGACAGTGGAGCAATGAGGTTGTGTTCCACATCCTCGCCAGAATAACTTTTTCCTCAACAGTGTTTTTACTATTTTGTTTAAATGATACTCAGCTACGAGAGAACGCAAAAAAAAAACATCCATCCCTCAATTCTCTTCGCTGCGGTACGGGACTGCAGGGGCCTGGAACCCGACCCAGCAGGCATTGAGGTCCGTGAGGGGCCTCACCTCAAAGACTATAAACCTCAAACCTCTTATGAAGACCCCATATAAGCCCATCCGTTTTACATGCTGCTCCTCCTTTGTGTTATGTCACCATATATTTCCCACACCAAAAAAAAAAGAAAAGAAAATGTAATTTAATAATGAGATCATTTTGATGAAAACCCTCTTTATTAATAATCTTTTAACCTAATTTGTACCTAATAGTTTTATCAGTAATGAACACATAAGAATCCAGAGGTTTTTCTCCTTTAATGAACCTTTTTTGGGATGTAAAAATTCACTAAAATGACCTCATTGCACAGATCTCTGGTATTAGTTTTTTCTCGTAACTTTTTTATTTATTTATTTTTTTTCTATATTGAAATAACTCGTTCTTCTTCGCTGGCCCGATGAGGATAAATCTAGTCTTCTGATCATCTTAGGGAAAGGAATGAACTGGAAGGATTATCGGCTGTCTTATTTAAATATATGGGTTTGTTACAGACAGAGAGGATCTCAGGTGTGAGTCTCATACTGGATTCCAGACACTCAGATCCAGCAGAACCATTATATTCTGACAGGGTCACGACAGTCGCCATCGCCCTCCGTCAGAGCGGCGGCACATGACCTCAGAAACATGCCACCATGCTACTTTGAGATAATAAAAACATTGATTTCTCTCCAGCCAAAGGGTGTAGTATGTGTCTATACCTCCCTCCGGTGGACAAAGGTGGTACTTCGTAGCCAAAATCCAACTCTGTGGTCCAAATTCCATTTTTGTCAAACCTTTGGGTCCATTCTAGGTCCAGCTGGTCCAAATGGAGAGTCCTCCTGGTTCTGTCCCACAAAAACTGTGTAGAATAACTTGGTCTTTGATGTATTTCTATCAAATGTGATGCAGAAGTTATAAAACTGATCAAATTCACTGATGGTTTTGTTTCATGGTGTTTTAGTGTAATATAATGATGTCAGAGCCTTTGATCTGAAAAAACATCAGGCGAGGATAGAAATGTTGTTATTTTTTGTGTTTAATCAATTACTTACACATAGTAATAGATTATTCACACGTGGTAATAGATTACTCACATAGTAACAGCTTATTCACATAAAGTAATAGATTACTCACACATAGTTACAAGTTACTCACACATAGTGATATATTACTCACACATAGTAACTAATTAACACAGTAATAGACTACTCACACTATTTAATGATTACTCAGACATAGTTACAGATTACTCACACATGGTTATAGATTACTCACATAATAACATCTTATTCACATATAGTAATAGATTACTCACATAGTTACATATTACTCACACATAATAATAGATTACTCACACATAGTAACTAATTAACACAGTTATAGAATACTCACACTATGTAATGGATTACTCAGACATAGTTACTTATTATTAACACAGTAATGGATTACTAACACATAGTTACAGATTACCCACACATAGTTATAGATTACTCACACATAGTAATTTATTATTAACACAGTAATAGATTACTCACTCATAGTAAAATATTACTCACATAGTAACAGCTTATTTACGCATAGTAACATATCATTCACAGTAATAGATTACTCACATATAGTTACAGATTACTTACACATAGTAATAGATTACTCACACAGTAACAAACTACTCACACGTAGTAAAATATTATTCACACAGTAATAGATTACTGACATAGTAACATATTACTCACACATAGTAACAGATTATTCACACACAGTAAGAGATTATTCACACATAGTAACAGATTACTCACAAACAGTAACGGATTACTCACATACTAACAGGTACAATGTTACTGACACTAAAAATAAATCATTTTCCGTCTTATCTGTCCATAGACACCAAGGTTGTTCAGATGATCTTCATAGTTGTGGAGGTATTTTAAGTTTATTTTGGCAATGGTATTCAGACGAGGCTTAACTTAAAATAACCAGTGAGCAGAACAGGTAGAACTCCGGAACAATACATTCCCCTTTATTTGTATTTGGAATTCCACAATTTATATCAGAAATGTTACTTTGCTGACTGGATTTTATAACAGGGAAATACAATTAATGACTAAAACTAAACTGATTTGTGATAAATTGTTTTCAAAAGATGTTGCCAGAACTGGTTTATTTTCATTCAGGACGTGTAATTAAAGTATTAAAATAAGTAACAGACAACTGAAAATGAGCACTTCCTGAGTTTAAACAAGGTTTAAGCTGTATAAGGAAGATTAAATAGCATCTAAATGGTTTGTGTCACCATAGTTTCTTATCGGCTGATAAATAATTCACAAATGCTTTCCTCATTAGTCTCAGGAAATTCATACTTTTGGATTGCCAGAATGTGGGAACGCCCTTTGATTTTTACAAATTAGCTGCAGATCATCTGGAACAAAACATCTAAAACTAGGAGCACCTCTGCCAAGAGACATCAGTACCCTAGTCAGACATTAACTCTGTAAGATCTCAGGCAGAGCGGTCCATTCATCTATGAGTTATTGCCAAAACCTCTAAAAGTGCCCTATCTTTGAAATGATTAAGGAAAAAGGTTATTATGATGTCATATGATGAGGTCATGACGCAACGTCACCAAAAAAATCATCATCTCTAGGATTTGCCAAAAACTACCTCTGGGTACGAAGACATGCAAGTCTGTCAATTAATAAATGAGTTATAACAACAACAACAATAACGCGCATCCAAAAGTGCCCTAAAAAGCGTCTTATCTTGCAATGGTTAAGAAAATGTTATTACAACATCACGTCGTGAGGTCACGACGTAACATCACCAAAATGTATTCAGCTCTAGCATGTGACAAAACCTACCTCTGTGTAGATTAACATGCAAATCTGTCAATTAATTAATGAGTTATAACAACAACAACAATAGTAATAAAATGTGTCCTGTTTTGCGATGTTTAAGAAAAAGTTATTACAACGTCACGTCGTGAGGTCATGTCGTTAAGTCACCAAAATGCAATCATCTTTAGGATGTGACCAAACCCACCTTTGAGTAACATTTTATACAAATCCGTTCTCTAGTTTTTCCGTAATCTTTAAAACAAACAAACAAATAAACAAAGGTAGAAACATTAGAGAATAATTAATAATGTAATAGAAATCTTTAATTAACGATCTATTAACTTTAAAGGGGTAGAAACCATCTAATAATCTCTCACCAACATTCCCACTGATGCTTTATTATCTAATAGCGAGGATAAACTATCCAACCGGACAATTTATGCGCGCGCGCGCATAGCGGTGATGCATGCGAGAGCGATCATTTCCCCCAAACGTTTAAGAGAGATGGTGATCAGACCTCAAGACTCACACTCTTGTTGATTTACAGGATCTCTGCGTTTGTGCTGACACCGGGCAGCTCGTCAGCGCGCGCGCGCGCTCGAGCCGTGCCAAGAACACAGCCCGCTGGAGAGGGAGGCAAGCGAGTGGGGGAGTGAGGAGAGACAGTAAATTTTTCCCCTGCTCCTGAGGGGTCTCCTTCTCTATATAAGGCACTGTGAGCCGCTCTGGAGTCACACAGCTCCTCTGTGATTCAGGATCTCCGCCAACAAGCAGCAGCAGCAGCAGCAGCAGCCTGGTCCTCACCGGGGAATAATCCCGCTCTCCAGCGCACCGGAATCTGCTCCGAGACAGCCACGCAACTGGATACTAACCGTCAAAGGTAGAGGTGAGCAATGACATACCCCTCTACTTCAGGTGTCATTTCAGGAGAGCTTCCAGAAGCTCTGTGGTGCAGCAGGGAGTTTTATTTTATTTTTATATTTTAAATTCATTATTATTATTATTAATATTATTATTATTATTATTGATAGTGGATGCATAAACTGATTAGCCTGACGTTTCGTGTGAACGGAGATGAAGCCTTACTTTTCATGCATCGCTGTAATCTGCGCTGCGGTGCGTTCACATCACTGTTGACAGCTCGGATATTTGATTGATGTTTCAGACAGCATGATGGAAAACTCAAAGGTAAAGCTAAAAGAAGGTCGTTTGAATATTCTTTATCGGGGTTCCCTGGCGTGAAGCAGTGGGCAAACATGCGTTCGAATGTATGTTGACATATTGTGATATGAGTGTTTTTTTACACTCAGTTATGTGAGCTGGACAGGATTCCGTCACATCAGATACTAGGGTTCCCTTAAAAACAAGATGTGGATTTTGTCCATGTGTCCACGGCTCCGTCTGTCGCTCTGGTATAGAATTCGTGAGGCTGAAGGGTCCAGACAGAAGAGCTGGTGGAGGTTCGGTGTGAAAACCTTGAGCCTGCCCGCTGGCTCGCAGTGCCCGGAGCTGGCACAGCATGTTGACACAGAACCGGAGCCAGACCTCAAGCCGCCTTTTTCAGCCAGAGGGAAAAAGGTGAAGGGATTCAAGGATAAGAACAACCAGAGCTGGAGTTTGGTCCCCCTTTTTTTTTTTTTCTTTCTTTCTCCTAATAGAAGTTTGGGTTTTTGTGATATACGGCTCATCTCTAATTTTAGGCATCGCTGCTTCTCTCTCCGGAGGGGAGGTTGGGATGCGAGGTTTGGCGGGTTGTTGTCTCTGGAGGGGTCAGGAATGCGCTGTTTTGGTTCAGCAGGGCGAAGCTTGTCAGCTTGAACTCAAGTCTGTGTCCTCAGCGTCCCACCCTGCTGCTCCGTCTGATTAGAACGTAGTCAGAGCCAGGAGGCGGGGAGGGATGGATAGTATTACTATTACTACTCTGTTTATTAGGAAAATGTCCCTAATGAAGCTTAAATGAGCTCTTTATGAGATGTTTATTTCTAGACATGGTGTTACTGGCTAGACCTAAACGGTTGGAGGGGCTTTGACTAAAATGATGCTGATTCAGATGGTGTTAATGTTTTGGCTGGATTAAATGACTTAATTCTGATATTTTTGTGTCATAGGAGAATCATTAGACAATTTAAATGTTACACACTCAGAACTGGTCGTACTCCGGAACTCCTTAAGTGTAGTGTGAAAAATAATGTTTTTTTGTAAAGAACTTCCCCCTAGTGGGAGAAAAATGAACTATTAGAGTAAAATATGATATGTTTTCGATAGATGTCCTCAAGTTGATTCATATTCACCAGATTTGAGATAAATCTGACCACTGGTTGAGAAATTATAGCCAAGAAACCATGTTTTTTTGTAAAGAATCGGGCCCTAGTGGGAGAAACATGAACTATTAGAGTAAAATATGACATATGTAAGAAAGATCTCCTCCAGATGATTCATATGCACCAAATTCGGAGTAAATCGGACTCCGATTTTTGAGATATTATGGCCAAATAACTCAGATTTGAGAGACGAAGCTCCCCCTAGTGGGGTAAACGTGAACTATTAGAGTAAAATATGATATATGTAGGATAGATATCCTGGAGGCGATTCATATTCAACAAATCTGGACTGTATTGGACCAACGGTTGAGGAATTACAAAGCAAAAACTGTGATTTTGTAGTTAAAGCTCTCCCTAGTGGTGGAAATTTGCAACCGACCTTGCCCAAAATCAATCCAGTTCTTCCTCACACCACAATCTATGTTTTATGTCCAGTAAGTCGTCATAAGTTCATCTATGGTACTGTGTTTTTTCTGTGTATTGCGTAGAATCGGAGAACATCTGCATCGGATCGTATACTTGCGACTGTGTCAGAGAGGAGACTCTATGGCCGCAGGCGGACTTACTCTAAGTTGTAGTCAGAAACGTGAGCGACGGACGGTTCCGTCAGTCCGTCCTAAAACATGATACAGTGTTAGAAACAATGTTCAGAGTGAATCCTCCGAAGAACCAAACGCCGCCACCGCCTCCGAACTGAACTGTTTGCAGTGGAGTAAACAGCAGCTGAACCGCCCAAACTCTTCCACCAGATCCAAACGGCGCATCCGATGAATCACCTTTTTATGCAACGGCTGCTGACACAAGACAGAACCTCTGAGGGCGGCAGAGAAGAGTCCAGAGTTTAGACATCTGCACACCCATATTTTGTAATCTGTGCTGTTCTTTGTAGCCTGGAGTCGTGTGGAAAGACTCATTAAATATTTCCTCTCTGCAGGTTGTGTCTGGCTTAGCGAGAGGCAGCGACCCCACACACACCCACACACACACTAACACACACACTAACACACACACACACACACACACACTTCTGTCCGCTGCAGTCTGAAAGTCTGACCCAGACGGCTGAAGTGTCGGAATGACCATGACCTGGCTCCCCGTTCTCTCCGTCCTGCTCTTGTGCGTCAGAGACTCGGCTTCCCTCTTCCTGCCCGACTCCAAGGAGCTCAGGCAGCTGCTGAGTCGCTACGAGGAGGAGGCGGACCAGCAGAGCGGCACCAGCAGCAGCACGGCCCGCAATAGGACCCGACGGGCCATCCGCTGGTCCGACCGCGAGGAGATCCTGCAGCTGCACAACAAGCTGAGGGGTGGCGTCTACCCCACCGCCTCCAACATGGAGAACATGGTGAGACTTGACCCCGATGACCTCAGTTGAAAAAACCTGAAACAGGTTCTGTGATTGTGATGTGACTCAAAGATGAAGATAAATAGTTAGCTAGTTTTTCTTGATGTTAATTCCTAGGAGCTAAATTTAGACACATTTGGAGGGTTGGGAAGTTACAGACTAGAAACTATGTTTTCCACAAACAAGAGTAAAATATGAAACTGTTATAGTGAAATAGTATAATATAAACAACCGTGGTCAATTTGGACCAATTCAGACCAAAGGTTACAAAGCTATGTCCGAAAAAAGTGTTTTTTTTTGTAAAAAAGCTCCCCCTAGTGAGTAAAATATGAACTATAAAACATAGATCTCCCTGAATCGATTCATAGGCACCAGAGTTGGACTAAATCGGACCATCAGTTGATAAATGATGGCCTGAAAACTGAGATTTTGGAGATAACGCTCCCCCTAGAGGTGGAAATACGCCACCGACCGATCCAAAAATCAATCCAGTTCTTCCTCACTGTAAGGTCTATGAAAGCATGTAGTTTAAAAACGAACCAGGACATGCGTGTTTGAGTTATCGCATTAACTTGTGAAGGAGCTGCGGCGACGGCGATGATGATGATGGTGATGATTACATAACCTCCCCGACGTTTCGGGGTTTTATAACAACGGCGAGCTTCTCCCAGCCTGCTGTGCTGCTGCTTTACGAGGAGGATAACAAAAATGCTGAGTCTATCCCACCCGCAAACAGTTCAGTGCAGGAAAAAAGACCGAAAGCGTCAGCGGAGACACGTGGAAGGCTACTGAGAACCACGAGGTCCACAGAGTGGAGAGAATCGGCGGTGGCCCGTCTGCCTTGGGAGTGCGGTTGTAGCTGGGAGGGGATGTCTGAGGGTTAGCGCTGCTCTCAGTTTCAGGGCGGACAGCGGCTTGTGTGTGTGCGTTAGTGCGGCTTGTCTGGAAGTACACTAGTGTCTGTGTGTGGACGTTTCAGTGACCACCGAAAGACTGGAAATTTACTGAGGAGATGTATCTCATGCTGCATCCACTCCTCCCTTACCTCCAGAGCGCAACCCCCTCCCCCCCACCGCCCTCTCCACGGCGGGAGTCAGGTGTCCTCTCCGCTTTCCAGCCTGACCTACGCCTCTGTAGAGAAAACCCCACTCAGGAAATGTGGATAATTCAGCTGTGATTGCCGGAGATTTGTAGTGGAGCAGGGCCAGGCGCCGGCCGCCGCGCTCGAATATCACCGCCGAAGGTTAACGTTGTGTTCTGCGCGTCCATTTCACGGCGGAGGCGAAGGAAGTGCAAGGGGGGAAAGGCCTTGAAAAATGTTGTAGTCGGTCGGGCTTCCACTGAGTCGGCGCTCGATGGGAACTAGAGGTCTTGATTCTGTAGACGCTCCAGCATGTGAACGATGAGACGGCGCCCGCCGCTGTACGAAACAAGTGGATTCTTTGAGAGTAAAACTGTTTTTTCACTTTTACGTCCTCAGGCTTGGGACGACGAGCTGGAGCGCTCTGCCACACACTGGTCCCAGCAGTGTCAGTGGGACCATGGACCTCAAGACCTGCTCATGTCTATCGGACAGAACCTGGCTGTTCACTGGGGAAGGTAAGCTTCATTAACATAATTGACTGACGCACGATAATCAGAATTAGACTTTATCTGATTAACGTAAAGAGAAAATTATACGAAAACCAGACAAAGGTGTGTTGGTTAAGACTTATTAACGGTATAACATGATGTGTGCTAGTTATTATACCTTTATTACACTGTAATACACAGTAGAACATGTGACATTAGTTCTCTGCGTTTGATCCATCCCAGAAGAGTAGTGGGCGGAGCCTTTGAAGTGTAGCTCACGCAGTCCTATTGGATCGGCCTGAAAAAGCTTTACAATCCTCCACGGGGGGCCCTTTGACCTGGGGTGTCCCCCAGGGCTCCATCCGCGGCTCCTTAATGTTTAGCATATACATGCTAACACTGGGTCATATTATAAGCAAACACAAAATTCATTGTTATGCTGATGATACACAGATTTACAACCCAGTGAAATCCAGTGGAAAAAACAACTTCACCTTAGATGTTACTTCATGTCTGTCTGAGATAAAGTGCTGGATGTTTCACAACCTTCTCAAACGAAATACAATTAAGTCCAAAATAAATCTCTTTGCCCCCCCCGCTGTAGTCCATCTGTATTTTAAAGAAAAATCTTGGACCCGTGTCTTAAAATATCAAACCTGCAGCCAGAAACCTGAATGTGATGTGAGATAGTGACCTTCCCTCCTTCCTTCCTTCCTTCTTTCCTTCCTCTCCCTCTCTGATCTGTAGAAGCTCCTCATTTCATCTCCTTCTGACTCCTGTGATTCATCGTTTTCAGGGTGACGCCAAAACAAACTTTGAGCGCTTTTAGAACACTTAACACTTAAACATAACACATTCTCTTAATTCCATGCTTATCCTCTAAAGAACTTTATAACTTTTTGTCTGGAAAAATGCTAAACAAATAAGTCCTTTCTTTTTTCTTTTGCGCAACGACGACACGCAAATATCCTGGAGCGTTTCTCTTCTTCTTCTTTTTTGGGCTTGAGCAGGAGAGAGTGGATTATCTTATCTTATCTTAAACGGGAATTTGATGTTTGAGAGGTTAGACATATTCGAATGTCCACAAAAATGGACCCACATGTCTTGAGCCAAGAGTTGACGGATTCGATATGGGTTTGAGGAGTAGGCGTCACAGAATGGCTCTACGGCGCCCCCTGCAATGATTAAAAATAGCAGCCCCCGCTGTGTGTTTGACATAGAAATGTGAAACTTTGTAAACTTGTGTATCTTTACAGGATCCACAAAAAAGCCTCTTGGAGCCATGACCTAAACTAAACAGAAAGTCGGCCATTTTGAATTTTGTTTACAATTTGTCGTAGTTTCTAAGTGATTCTAAGTGAGTATTTTACCGAATTCATCCCAGAGATTCGATGAGAGCGACTTGAAGTTTTCTGAAATTAATCCCAAAGCACTGAGGATGATAAGCTGTCAAAGGATTCTCAATATATTGAGGGGCGTGGTCACAGCGGCATGGCGTATCTTGATCCCTCGCCGTGATATGCGTGCGTTCATGACATCACTATACAGTTTCCAATCCGTCCCAAAAGGGACATTTTTCTCAATAAAACTCATTAAAATGATTAAATAAGTTGCCGCCCGATTGCAAAATATAGAATAAGAGAGCAATATGTCGTTTTCATCATCACTTCTACATATTTGTTCCTTCTTTTAGCCCAAAAAGTTTTGCAAATTGTTGGAAAAAAAAAAAGAAAAAAAAAAAAGAGGAAGTCCGCGGCTCTTTTCCTGTAAACTGTGAGTCTGGCCTCGCAGCAATCAACACAAGAACTCTTTGTCTGTACGGTTCTGCTCCTCTGAGAGGCGGAACGAGGTGTGAAGCAGCAGCCGGGAGGTAGAACTTTCTGTGGGAGTTAATTAAGCGTGATGTTTGTGCAAATGAGTGTGTGTGTGTGTGTGTCCCAGTAAACACCGCACACAGCGGGGGTCTGTCTACAACAGCGTATCGCAGCAGGTGCTTCCAGGAATCTGTTCTCATTCTTTCCCCTATTCCCTTCCTCTCTCTCTCTCTCTCCCCCCCCCGGTCCAGCAGACCCACTGTTTCCCACTCGCCTCCGACACTCCCTTTATAAGCTCAGCGCTTTTCAATGCCGTAAAAAGAGATGTTTATAAGAACAAGTGGGGCTGATTTGTTCGGCATGGGAGCCATGTTTAGGTTTGTTTGAGCTCTTTTTTTTTTTGAAGTCCGATCTGATTTCCTCTTTTGCAGCTAGAGGCAGAAACAGGAGGAGAAGGATTTCTCAAGACGAGCCAAAGTATCTGGCAACTTCCTTGCCAGATACAAGGATATTTCCTTTTTTTGCACGTGGTACCTGGATGGCCTGTGACTGAAGCTCTGTGTGTGTTTGTGTGTGTGTGTGTGTGTGTGTGTGTGTGTGTGTGTGTGTGTGCTCCACAGACACCGCGCTCCTTCCTACCACATCCAGGCCTGGTATGATGAGGTGAAAGACTACACCTACCCCTACCCCCATGAGTGCAATCCTTGGTGTCCAGAACGCTGCTCCGGGCCCATGTGCACCCATTATACCCAGGTGAGATGAATTTATAAAAAAAACAACAACAGGAAAGTCGAATGATTTACGAGAGAGGTGTCCTGATATTAACTTTACCCTCTAGAACAAGCAGCCTTAAAAAAACATATATGAATGATGCAAAAAAAAAGTCTTTATTGTTTATAACCATCAACTTTAATTCAAATTATTCACAAAAATCTAACCTTCAACTCAAGTAACAACATTTAAAAAAACATTACATTTTAAATATAGAACAAAAAAAGATTTGACACACTAACAGCCCCGAGTCTCCTCCTGCCATCTGATGGCGGTTAGGGAGACTTCTGACCCCAAGATGCAACTGACCTCTGACCTCTCTATCTGTAAACCTTGGAAAATCATTTGACAGTTGAACCCTCCTCCTCACAATGTGTGTGTGTGTGTGTGTGTGTGGGGGGGGGGGTCAGTTTGCAGACAGATCCTCTTCCAGGCAGATTTTTTAAGTCTCCAGTCTCTTTAATCTTCTTCATTGTTGATCTAATGTCGAAACTGACATTCTGAACTGTTGAAAAGATTATCTTGCCAGATTTGTGCAGCTCAACAAAATTTTCTTTTTATAGTGCCAATATTTATTGAAGGAACAGTAAATCAGTGGAACACTCCTTAAATAAAGCACTTGTTAAATTCTTTTTCTCAGCTGGATCAGTTAAGAGCACGTATAATTCCAGACTGATTTATACTTTTCACTTGTTTTATTTATGATAAAAAAAAAACAGAAAACGGGTCATGTGCCTCCTTTTCCCTGACCTGACTGCTGTTGCCGGGCAGTTTTGGAACACAGCAGGTGTTTTGTGGCCTGTATGATGTTTCACAGTATTTATGGACATAGCCGGGTGGTGACTGAAGGGGTTAAATGTCCGGCGTGGAGAGATCACATGTCAAAACAATGCCGTCCGACAGATAAAAGGAAAATCAACGGAACGTAGAGCAGAGACGCAGACAGGAGACGAGGAGTGAACAGAAATACTGAGAAATGCGTCAAGAGGAAGCAGACATGGGCGATCTGACCTCCTCTTCGCCTTAGACTTGACTTTGTAGATGGTGGGATGAGCTGACAGAAACACTCAGACGCCTCCCTCTGCCCTCATCCTGAAACCCGATCGGCGCCATCTGGTAGTCATTTCCAGACACGCCATGGACGGACGCCCCTCGCCGCTTGACCTGGATTCCTTTGAAGATGCCTAGGAGAGGAGACTGCGCCATGTCTGAGCATCCTCACCTGGTCTCGGCCCTCTTTGCTCCAAGCGGACCGTCTTGAGCGAGCGAGCGAGAAAAAGATAGAGAGAGAGAACCCCGAGCTGCACCTCCATCACTCAGCAGACGTGGTTCTGAGTGCTGACTCACTGCTTCCAGTGGACTTTACTCGGAAAAAAGAAAAAAGACGAACATTCCTCGGAAGGTAGAGCCCACTGGTTCAGCGTCTGAGAGGAAAGTGAGGAGGAGAGTAGAAAACATGCTGGATTGTATTTGCTGTCAGTGGCACATCATTCATCTGTAACACCGCCGTAACACTTTCCCCGCTCCGAAGGGTTTTATGTTACTTTGGACGGTTTCAGGTCCGTTCCAACTTCTCGTAAGTGATTCAAAACCCGGGGATTCCGCCCCCCCACCCCCTCCGCCCACTCCGACCGGCGTAAATGAACCCGATTGTGTCGCTGACGGTAAACTGGGTTCAAACATGACGTTCATTCTGACTGGGGGAACCGGCAGCGGGGGCCGATGATTATGGCGGCCGACCCGGTTCCTTCAGCAAAAACAACAACGCCAGAAACAAAAAAAAAAATATTCCTGAATTGAATTGAATTAAATTGTCTCCTGTTCGGCAGAGAAGTGGGCCGGTTTTGTTTGGCTAGAATTCTTCAAACCAGCATAAAACTCTGGCCACTAAAAGCCCGTAGTGGACCCTTAAACAGGAAGTTCTGATTGGAAGCGGCGGAGCTCGGTTATTTAAGACAGGTTGACTTAATTCTGACTTTTTGATCGAGTTTTTTATGTTTTTATGTTTATCATTGATGCGAAAATGATCTCAGGGATCGTTTTAAGATTTCATGTCCCTGTAGACCTTGGTGCGAGGAAGAACTGGATTTATTTCTGGAAAGGTCAGTTGCATATATCCGCCACTAGGGGATGAAAGTTTTTGGGACATCATTTCTCTACTGTTGGTCTCATTAAGTCCAAATTTGGTGCATATGAATCGACTGAAAGAGGTCTTTCTTGTATATATAACATTTAATGATTATATATTAGTATTAGTTCATAAAATATTAGTTAAACTTTCAGATTTTGCTCACTGTTTTACGAAAAACATCCTTTTTTTTTGGCCATAACTTTCTGACCGTTGGTCCGATTTAGTCCAAATTGATCTCATATGAACCGCCTCAAGGAGAATTCACTATTATTGGTCGTATTTTACTGTAATTCTGTCTATTTCAGGCAGATAATGCTTCTTTTTTTTTTCTTTTCTTTTTTTTAGCAAAAAACACAGTTTTTTAACCGTCACTTCTCAAGCAAATGTCTGATTATGTCCAAACTGGCATATATGAAGCTACAGAAGGAGATATATCTTTCATATATATATATTTCCTTTCTCTATAAACGTTATGGAGCTTTTATGTGGAGAATTATATTATAATTATATTATTGAGTCACTCTGGGATCTGATCTCAGAGCAGACTTCTTCACAGAAATAGTAAGGTTGAGTCAATATGGACTGTTTTATATTATTGTTGAGTTTGAGGAGTTCAATCAAGGGGGATTGCTTGTACAACGCAGGGGACTGGAGGCTTTTCCAAGCCTAGATTAGCTTATGAAGAAGGATAACTTTCTCATCCAATAAAGAAAAACAGTTATTTGAAAAGTAACTAGTAACTTCAGCTGTCAGACAATATTTATTGGAGTAGAAAGTACGAAGCGGAATAAAATGTAACCGTATATTTGTTTTTAAGTATAACACTTGAGTAAATGTACTTGGATAGTCCAGCTCAACTTAAGCTGGGATATCTTGTTAAGACAAGCTTGATATGTTTTCGTAAAATGAGATTACTCTTCTGATGGAAAACATTCATCACAGGATTATTTTTCTTTTAAGACGAAAAATAAGACGGATTCCCGAGAAAAAAGCTTTTTCTTTCTTGGAATTCCTTTTTTTTTTTTTCTTCCTCTTTTTTTTTTTTGCAGTGCAACAATGGTTAGTGTTAACGTGGCTATTCTCTTTCCTCCTTCTTTACAGCTGGTCTGGGCGACCACGAACCGAGTGGGCTGCGCCATCCACGTGTGTCCGAGGATGAATGTGTGGGGGGAAATATGGGAGAACTCTATTTACCTCGTGTGCAACTATTCCCCAAAGTAAGATCGACATTCCTCGCTGTTTGGCCGCTCATCCACACCTCCGCTCTCCTCGCTCTCCTCGCTCTCCTCGCTCTCCTCGCTCCTGTTTTCATTCTTCCCCTCCACAATGTCGACAAGCGCCAAGTTCCTGCTGCAGCCGCGATGCCGAGACGCAGCTGTAGTTCCCTGAGACGTTTCTGTCACATCCTGGGGTCGTTGAAAGTCCTCCAAGAGTCAGAATAGAAAAATAAAAAAATGAGGAAGAACAGCGAAAGGAAAACAGCCGCTGAGCAGCCGCTTGTTTTCCAAACAGCCCTTTTTTTCTTCTTGTTGACATGAAAATTGTTGCAAGGATCACTTTCACATTATGTACCCGAATAGACCTCGGCGTCAGGAAGAACTGGATTTAATTTTGGGAAAGGTCAGTTGCATATTTCTGCCACTAGGGGAACTTTATCTCCAAAATCACAGTTTTACGGGTTTAATTTCTCAACAGTTGGTCCGAGTCAGCCCAAATTTAATGCAAATGATTGGACCTGTGGGGTTCTTACTTCTATATATCATCCATCCGTCCATTGTCTGTTCAAAAGGGTTCACCACTTCATCTATGCGGCGTGTTTTTGGGGGGCTGCATTAAATTTTTTTTTTTTATTTATGAAAAAAATACAGTTTTTTGTATAAAACATCAGAACAAATTTGGTGCATATGAATCGACTTAAGGACATCTATCTTGTTTATGTCACGTTTTACTCTAAACGATCACATTTGAATGTAAATGCTCATATTTTTCTCTAAATGTTCATATTTTTCTCTAAATGTTCATATTTTTCTCTAAATGTTCATATTTTACATCGATATTTTACTCACTATTGGGAGCTCTTTTCATTCCTCACATTCAATCTGAGAAGTTCCATCGGGGTGCTTGCTCGTACGACGCAGGTTATTGGGGTCTTTTTCGGGGACGGACCCTGTATAGCTGTTGAGGGCAAGTAGTCACAAGGCTGATGATGAAGGTCCACCTCCCTCAAGCTGTCCGCTCTTTCTCTTCCCTAGGGGCAACTGGATCGGTGAGGCTCCCTACCAGCATGGCCGCCCTTGCTCCCAGTGCCCCCCCAGCTACGGCGGGGGCTGCAGGAACAACCTGTGCTACAAAGGTGAGCAAACCCACGCGGCTGTCAATCAGAGCCGTCGCCTTGGTGCCGACCTCAGCGCTAAATGTCTGTGCATCTCTAGACTCCCAGCGCTCGGAGACGGAGGACATGAACGAGGTGGAGCAGCTCCAGGCTCCACTTCCACCTCGCACCACCCCCAAACCCAAACCGACACCTCCAAAGAAACCGGCGGCCAGGCCCGCCAATACGAAGCCCGCCGCCGCCAAAGTTCCATCTTCAAGGACTCCCAGCAGCACTTACCTCGGTATCTACGGGAAAAAAACCCAATCATGATCTTAAACTCACTTTTTTTTTTCTTCTTCACTCATGTCTGTGTCCTTCTTCCAGCTCAGAACATCAAGTGTGAGACCAGACTGCGAGACAAGTGCAGAGGTGCAACCTGCAACAGGTCCGGTTCTGTTTGGGACGTTTATTGTTTGTTGTTGTTGTTACTGTCGCCGCGTCCGCCGCAGATCCTTCCCGTTAACGCGATAACTCAAAAAACTATTTATAAGATCGTTAAAAAATGATATACCCACAAAGACCTTAGTATGAGGAAGAACTGGATTGATTTTCGGAAATGTCAGTTGCATACTTCTGCCAGTAGGGGGAGATTAATCTCCAAAATGATTGTTTTCGGACCATAATTTCTCAAGCATTTGTCTGATTTAGTCCAAATTGGCTCATATGAATATAAACCAGGAGATCTATCATATATATATATATATATATATATATATATATATATATATATATATATATATATATATATATATTATTTCACTATTATAGTTCATATCTTACCCACTAGGCGGAGCTTTTTGTTGAAAACATATTTTCTGCTCCTTAACTTATGTCAAACTAGTTTCTTTCTCCTTCATCGGACACTTTCTCTGGATTCTTAAGTCTTGTTTCTTGTTTTTCCGCAGATATAATTGTCCTAACAACTGCCTGAATAAGAAGGGGAAGGTTTGGGGAACCCTCTTCTACGACGTGGTGAGTTCCCGACCACCAGGGATCAAAAACCTTCCATCACGCACCACCTGTTTTTCTTAATGACGTAAGTCGCCGTTTTGTTGTTGCAGCAATCCAGTATTTGCAGAGCTGCCATCCACTTTGGCGTCCTTGACAACAACGGAGGACTTGTCGACGTCACGCGGACGGAGAAGTTTCCCTTCTTCGTCAAAGCCACGAAGAACGGCATCGAGTCCCTCAGGTAGATATTAGCGGTCGCTTGAGGTTTTAAAAAAATGTTTTTATTCATTTGCCGATGAAACCCTTTGGTGGTTTCGCCGTTTGAGCGATAACGCACTTTATTTCTAAACGCTGACGTTGTCTTCTACAGTAAATATAAACCTGGCAACTCCTTCGTGGTGGCCAAAGTTGGAGGTGAGTGACGCATTCATTTCTTTAATAAAGACTTTAAATCTTGATCTTTTGACACATTGACTGAACTGAGTTTTTCTATTTTCTGACAGACATGACGGCTGACTGTTACACCACAGTGTCCGAAGTCTGCCCCTTCAAAAAGGCCGACTCACAGTGCCCCAGGTGACCCTTCACACCCGCCGGCACTGAATCTCTTCCTGGGCGTGAAATAATGACAGGTTCTTAAATCGATGGGATGTGATTCATTTAATGATATCAGAATATTAAACAGAATTCAGACGTTATTATTCAAAATGATTTCAAAATGAGTAAAATGAGATAAAAAAGTGTCTTTAATGTTTATATCCATCATCTTTAATTCAAATTATTCACAAAAATCTAACCTTTAACTCATGTAACAACATTTAAAAACAACAACTATGATAAAAATAATAATAATAATAAATATTTGTATTTATTGTTGGTACTTTGGATTTAATATGTAGCCCCGCCCCCTTTTGCCACCATCCTCATATTTATACCCCGGTGAAACAGTTCAGAGTTCCAACTTCACCAGGTGAATCTCCAAATATAAATTTAGGACTGGAAATATTCCGTTACATTTCTTAGGGTTGGCAAGAATTTTTAGAAAAAGGGAGTTTTAGAGAAAAACATCTGTTTCATGTTAAGAATGTAAAGTTTCTTTTGATCATCTGACTCGAGTTCAGAATCTTTTGAATCATTTGAATTAAAGATCCCAGTTATAGACTATAAAGACATTTTTTAGCGTCTCGTTTTTTTTTTTTTTTTTGAAAGGGTGCCACCAGCCACAACATTACAACCACCTTCAGGTGAAGCCAGAACAATCATCGTCATCGGCTGGAGCGCATGACATCATCGTGAAAGATTTAGTTTTGAATAATACAGAATGTTTACTTGATAGGAGAAATCAGACTCATAAAGATGTCATGACTCCTTCTCACAACCCTTATATAGTGTTTTTTATGACGCATTTAGAATCCCAGGCGTGAAAGTAACACTCATCGTTTTCCCATGATTCCTTATCTGTCGCTGATAAGCGTCCGATTTTTTTCTCAGATTCTTCTGTCCACCCGACTGCAAGACTCAGCCTTCCTACTGGTCGCCTGTGGTTGGAAACAGCGTCTACACAGATGTAAGTAACACGCTATCTGGTATGAGCGCGCTCTGATTGACCCCCAACAAATCACTGGCGAATCGCGCGGCGCTCCAGTTTTGTGATGTTTGTTTTATTTACCCCTGAGTTATTAGTGCAGGCGGAAAGATTTGCGGCGGAGTCAAGACGGGGTGATTTGCAGCCTGTTGTGCGCGGCGGTTATGGAAAGCGAGTCAATCCCAGTTTGAGTAGGGCTCATGGAGAACGGGAGGGATGGTTGAGGAGAACCAGGGATGCGTTTCCTCGCATGGCGCCGGACTACTCAGAGGATCAGCAGGCGTTATCTCAGACTTAAGTGTCTCGCAGGAAGGAAAGACGGAAAGAAACATAATAATCGCTCACCTAAATCATCTTTAGAAGGCGTTGGCCCGTGAGTCACGGCAGAGCATCCTCCGTGACGAACCTATCAGACGCGCCACAGGCGTTCACATCCGTCTGGAGTCAGATGAGGTCGGCGGAGCGAAAAGGACCACGTCCTTAGATGTCATCTGAGAGCTTTGATGTCTCGGTCGCCGAATAAAAGCAGCTGAGCGGCTCGGGAGTGAACATGTGCAGCAGGACTGTTCTGCAAAATCTTAGGCGCCAAAATGTGTTCCTGCGAAGGTTCAGACACTGGATCCCGGCTTGAACAGGAGACGTGAACCATCTGCTGTGAAATGTGTTTGGACTGGAAATGAGGGATTCTGCTCCAGATTCTGTTGATAAGAGCCCGTGATGTGTGGCGTTGGCTCCGGCCGTGGAGCGCTCGCGCGCTCGCCGCTGCTCACGCGCCAACATGTGCGTCTGTGAATGGCCGTAATTATGTTTTTGGACTGTGTTTGACGATAAATCATTAAGCGAGATTAACGTTTGGTAAATAAACCGTTCCCAGTCGTATAAAAGCATTCCTCCTCTTTTCTGGCCGCAGAGCTCCAGCATCTGCAAATCGGCCATCCACGCAGGTGTGGTCGGGGCCGAGGGTGGTCTCGTGGACGTTCTCCCCCTGGACAAGAGAAAGAACTACGTCGGGGTCTTGAAAAACGGCGTCCAGTCCGAGAGGTAAGACTCAGTGTTTGCCGTCAAATGTTTATGTCCTGGAAAAATCGGGTTGATTATGAATCATCGTCGGCGCCGCCGCAGATCCTTCCTGGTCATGCGGTAACTCAGAAACTATTTCATGGCTCATCCCACATAGACCTTAGTGCGAGGAAGAACTGGATTGATTTTGGTTGCATATTAGCGCCACTAGACGGTGCTTTATCTCCAGATGTTTTCAAGCCATAATCTCCCAACCATTTGTCCGATTTAGACCAAATACGGTGAAGATGAATCGACTTGAGGAGATTTATCTTGTTTCTATCTTATTTCATTAATCTTTTTTTGAAAATTACTATTTATCAGACATAATTTGAGATGAGGAAGAATTGCTACAACGCGGTGATTGGGGATTTTTAAGGGATATATATATATATATATATATATATATATAATATTATTATATAATATAATATTATTTTTTATTTATTATTTTTTATATACATTTTTTTAATGAATTTATTATATATACATTTTTAAATTAATTTATAATTAAATTTTATTGAATTGTTTTTTTTAAATTTAATTTAATTTATTTTTATTTTTTATTTAATTGAATATATTTCATTTTTTTAGAAGTACTTATATCCCTGAAAAATATTTATAATTTTATGTATTTATATACTTTTTTATCTACCCTGTCTATATAGGTTTTATTTATATATAAATACATATAACTATTTGACTCAATAATGGAATAATGCCCGAAAACGTTTAGGGACAAAGTCCCCCTAGTGGTATAAATATATAACTGATATTTCCCCAAATCAATCCAGTTCTTCCTCACACTAATGTCTATGTGGTTATAAAATTTAAAAATGATACAGGACACGCTTTATGAGTTATCGGACGTGGCGGAGACGACTCTTCCACAATATTCCCATCGTCATATCCCGGATTTTTCCGAGGCTATAATGTTATAAAACAGAGAAATTCTTTTTTTAACGTTTCAAATCAGAAACTTAATACGAGTCTCATCCTGCGGAGTTGGATACGCCGACAACAATCATTAGCGCCGAGTAAATCTCCAAAGGAAAAAAGTCCCTCAAAAAAAGTCCTAGAAGTCGAAATCTTATCCAATCAGATGTTTAAGTTAGATACTTTGTTCTGCTCGGGGGTTTAGAATCCCAGCGATGGGAGTTCTGGGGAGAAACCTTGAGATACCGTTGAAATGAACCCACCACAGGAGAATGCGGTCCGGGCCTGAGAGGCCAGCTTACATCCAGGGTGTTCTACCATGAGTTATGTCTCCGGTAGTTGGACATGTAGTGAGTTCCTGCATGCACACCATGTTTCTCACATCACTCTCATGTCTGTGGCCGGGCTCCACCGGACCCGGCTCAGCCAGGAAGCCCTTGTGGGTAGTTCTGCTGGCATGTGGGCTTGTAAGAATAATGGTGCGGTTTGGTATGTGGATGGGCCACACATGGGCTCTTTGCTTACTTTACACAAGCATTTTAATTGAGCGTGCAAAGCGCTGAGTGGCCAAAATAATCGCCGTCTGACTGCGAGGAGTTCTAATGACGGCCCGCTCGGGGCATCGGGGTAGGAGGTCAGTCAACGGCTGAAGGGGGGGGGGGCCTTTTGCAAAAAAAAAAAGAAAAATGGAAGTTGATTCACGTGTGCGATCAGAATCCTCCTTTCAAACTGAAAAAAGAGAAATTATGTGCAGGAAACATTTATGTACTTAGTAGAGTATAAAGTATACAAGTATACAGAAAAGTGAACTTGGACAATTCTTCGTATTTAATCTTTAGTTAAGCCTACGTCCCCCGAAAAGCCCCCCAATCCATTGCAAATAGTAAATGTGAAAACGATGTTGTTTTTTGTAAAATAGCTCCCCCTAGTGAGTAAAATATATAACTATTAGAATAAAATAATACAAAGTATTTACAGCTAAGTAATATATATATATATATGTACAAGGTGGATCCATATGAGCTAATTTGGACATAATCTGATTAATGTTGGGAAGTAACTGTCCAAAATAAGTTTTTTGCAAAAAGAAAAAAGAAAGTCTTAGTGAGCAAAATACTTTTAAGTCCTCTTAGAATAATATATGATATATAATATATAGAACTCCTTGAGTCGATTCATCTGCACCAAATCTGGACTGAATCGGACCAACGGTTGCGAAGTTAAGGCCCGGGAACGTTTTGGATACCAGTCACCCCCTAGTGGCGGAAATGTGCAGCCGACCTTTCCCAAATTCAATCCAACTTTCGTCGCACTAAAGGGCTAGTAGTTTTGGATAATCGCGTAAATCCACGACTTTTTATGTACACTTATTATATGTATATTTGATAACTTGTAGTATTCGTAGTATTCGTAGTATTCGTAGTATTTGTACACTTCAAGATATACGAGTTGAAAACTTAGAACTTCAGCGCCGGAACGGAAAGGAGGTCGTCTATAGTTTCAAACCAAAAAAACAGACTTAGATAATACTAGTGTATAACTGAAAGTATAATTATAGTATACTGTTTGAACTCTAAAAGTACTCTAGTACTTTCACGCGTACTACTGTATTAGTACGCGTGAAAGTATACTTGAACGTGTATTAACGCTAGTATTCTTAGAACATGAAGACGTTATACTTGAACTTGACTTAAGTCCTCTTAGAAAAATGAACTTGAGGTCAACTTTTTAATAAGGCTGGTCGGTGCCACGTGCCAACACAATGGCATTGTGGGTAGTTTGGACGGGCCTCTGTTAGCTGGAGAAGTAATCTGACCCTATCTGGTTACTCGAGGATGGAAACGCTGTCAGTCCGCGTTTTCCTCTACGGATCGTTTTTTAAGCGACTTGATACCAATCGCTCGGGCCGCTGGCGATTGTCGATGATGGCGCCGCTTCAAGGCCACGCCACGAAAGAACTAATTACTAAGTCATCGCATGTGGTCGCTGGAAAAGGTCCGACTCAGAATCCGTCATACTTGGTCACGCCGCCAAGCGTGCCATTGTTTGGATGTCGTGAGCACCATTATTATGGGATTTGGCTGCTGAATATATGCTAAGACTAAAATCCTGACTTCCTGTTGACCAGCCATCGTTCAGAAACCGCTTTTATTTCACTTAAAGGGCCACGTCAGCATTTTTCAAAGGGAATACTGGAACCTTCTGCCAGTACACACAAACGTTGTAAATATAATATTGTATTTACTCCAAAAGTTCATATTTTACTCACAAGGGGGAGTTTTTTGGGGGGATGTTGCTGTTTTCTGGACAAACCTATCAGTTTTAGTCCAAATTTTTTTTTTTTTATATTATAAAGCTTTTATATATTAATTATAGATTTTATACAATGTAAGTTTGCTCATTACATCCCTGAAAAGTCGTGGATTTACGCGATAACTCAAAAACTACTAGACCTTTAGTGCGACGGAAAGCTGGATTGAATTTGGGAAAAGGTCGGCTGCACATTTCCGCCACTAGGGGGAGCATCCTATCTAAAAGTTTTCGGGCCATAATTTCTCAACTGTTGGTCCGATTCGGTCCAGATTTGGTGCATAAGAATCGACCCAAAGAGATCTATCTTGTATATATCGTGTTATACTCTAGTAGAATCATATTTTACTCAGCAGGGAGACTTTGTTTTTTTATGAAAAACACTGTTTTTCGGACATAACGTTTAATTTGAGGAGTAAAAGTCACACGTTTTCTTGTATCGTCTTTTCTTTCTTTTTTTTCTGCAGCAAGAGCAACGTGGAGGGCGGCTCTTTCCGCGTCTTCGCCGTGAGGCAGTGAGACCCGAGCTCAGAAGTCCAGAAGGGTCACCTCAGCCGCCCGTGGGTCGGAACCTCACGGCAATCCATCGGTCTCTGCGCCGTCAGCGGAAAAAAAAAAAACAAGGTTCCAGCAGATTGATGGAACAGTTCTATCCATTCTAGATCCTACAGCTCTTACGCAAAATCAAACTTTTCTTTTTAAAAAAAAAGGTTTTTTCTTAAAGAACCTCAGATATGGATATTTCTTCTACTTAATCTGTGAATGTTTTTCTATGTTTTTGATGCATTGTACAGCTGGTGCTGGAAGTTGTAAGTTAGATAGAGGCAGTATAATGTTTACATGGGTGTTCGCATTAATCTGGATTAGTTTTTCATAGACAGGAATGTATACTGGTCACACTGTATTTAATCATTGTGTACAGAATATATGATATTTTGTTTGTTTTAAAAATGGAGTACCATATATGAACTTTTTTTTTTTTTTTTTTCCTGAAACGGTTTGGTTCTGTTGCCTTTTTCTGCTTTTATTCTCTCCACTCCTGATGCTTTTGGACTGTGAAACCAGACCTAAAGTCTAAATTCTACTCCGAGGTGGTGGCCTGACCAGAACCCGTCAGGCCGACGCAAAAAGAAGGAGTGGAAACGGCGAGGTAGATGAAAGATAGTTTCCCTTAAGGAGGCTTCAGTGCATGTGTAACATGTGGAGGTGATTTATACCCCTTTTCCACCAGAGAGAACCTGCTGCTAGTTCGGTGCCGGTGCTAGTTCCAGTGCACCAGTTTTGAGAACCAGGAGCTGGTGCTTAGGTTCTCGAAAAGCAAATAACTGGTGCTAAGTCAGGAGCTAGCCCTGGAACCAGCTCGCTGGAAAAGTGGTTTCATATCATACGATATGAAACCCCCTTTCCACCAAAAATAACCTGGTGCTATCGCGGTGCTGGAGCTAGCGCCATTGCTTAGTCGGTTCAACTCGTGAACCTCCTAAGAACCTGTTTGCTTTTCCACTGTGCAAGGAGCCAAATCAGAGCCACGCCATTACGTCTACGTATAACGTCGGTACGTCACCGTCTGTTTACGCAGCAACCCTCGCGCTATACTCAAGCAATCGTACGTTGAGATCCGGAAATGGCGGTTCAGTGTTTGCGCCGGTCAAAATAGCCCCGGCCCCCCAGCCCATGACGTAATCGGTTCTTGGCTCTGGATCGGCAAAGAGTTGGTGCTTGTTTGGCACCAGTTTTGAGAGCCAGGAGCTGGTGCTTAGGCTTTCGAAAAGCAAAGAACTGTTAGCGAAGTCAAGCTCTGGCTCCGAACTAGCCCGGGAACCAACTCGGTGGAAAAGGAGTATTAGAGAAGGAGTTACTCTGCTAAGTTCTCCGCGTCGTAAATGACAGCTGGTCCAGCTGTGACCTCAGAGCGGCGGCGGCGGCGGCGTGATATTATGGATGTATCAAATAACAGTGGCAGACAAGAGATTTGTTTAAAATTACAAAGCTGGTATTTATTAATACTTAGCGATTTCCTGATTCCCCCTTGTTTGGTTAAATATAAGGACATTCGTTCCCTCCCCACCTAAGACTGAAGAATGTGTCACATGTTTCAGGTACAGAGAGAATTGTTTTTTCGTGTCAAGATTGGACCATTTTTTGGAATGTTTCAGGATCATCTTCATCATCATCATCATCATCACCATCATCATCATCATCCAGCTCTTCAGGGTTTGCACTGGAGCTCTAGTCAGACTCGATACAGTGCACGTAGGCTGCAGAGCCCTTCTGCTGTCAATGTCTCATTTTTGCATTTTTATGTTTATTTTACTGTTTTTTTTACACTTTTTGAAACGTCCCATAAATGCACTTAAAAATGAATCTTTCTTTTTTTTTCTCCTCCATTGTTAAATCCTTGATTACAACCCTTTAATGTCCTCGGCAAGAAAATCAAATGCTTTTTTTTTGCATATTTTATTTATTTGGAGCATTTAATAATAATAATAATAATAATAATAATAATAATTTGAATTTATAAGATTTAATCATTTAAAATATTAAACACACTCTGAATTTACCATAAAATGAAATAGTTTGGAAGAGAATATTTTTAGACAGAAACAAAATCATACTTATACTGATATTTATAAAATATTATAATATAGTAAGAAAATCCAAAATTTTATATTCGTGGGGAAAAAAAATCCGTTTTAATCAGATTAACGCATTTTTACTACTTTCATCATATATAAATGAAATGTCTTTGTCTTTAGAAAACTATTTGACCCTTATTAGACTCTTTTTATTGTTGAAACAAGTTACATTATTCCGTTAGTAAGTCCTCACAAGCATTAATACGCCATAAAAATACCTATCTGAGGTGTCCCCCAGGGTTCCACCCTTGGCCCCTTACTGTTTAGCATATACGATCTACAAATGGGTCCGTAAATTTACTTAAAACAGCAGTTATAACATTTGAGGAGGACATTAAAGGGTTTTAATCAAATTCTGAGTCTATTTTTTTCTGTTCGGTTCCATTAAACCTTTTTTTTTTTTGTCACATGTCACATATTCTCATGGTGTGTCTGTAATGTCAGAAAAAAATATGTCAAAATATGTCAAAAAAAAAGAAAGAAGAAGAACTGGCCAAGAAAGAGAATCACTAAAATCTTTTGCTTGAAGCATATTTCAACTTTATCCCCTTATTCTACCTCAATCCTATCGCTAGCACTTTTATTCTCTTCTATATGCTGATTCGTATGCAAAAATGCAAAAAAAGAATTTGTAAAGTAAAATGAACTGTAAATACTCTGATGTTTTTGTTTTTTTTAATCCATTTCAAATCTTTTTAATGTAATAAGATGTGATTTAAATGTGTGGATTTAAAAAAAAAAGTTTAAAAAAATTGTCTTTAATTTTTATATAAGTGTAGAATGGGCGCTATATTTTTTATGCACAATTGGAAAATAAAAGTATGACTTATAAAGCAAGAACA